>VYZT01013938.1:0-30539 GCA_013400735.1 Pomatostomus ruficeps
TAATTGTTTGATGTGGCCAGTTCTTTCTTTATCTACATATCTGTATCCCATAGTCTCATAAAAACCTGAGATGTGCCACTCAATTTCGATGGAGCAGAGAAATTGCACAGTGGCCTCGTCAAAACTCCTTCCCCGAGTTACTCATCCTGGGCAGTGTAATACATTTAATTAATCAAAATTCATAAGGTTCTCCTGCTTCAGTCACTTTGATTGATGTCATTAATGATAGTGAACCACAGAACAGAGTAAATGGTGAATGACAACATGCTGATGCAGCCTCCAATAACACATGCAGGATTAAGCAAATGAACAACAACCAAAAAAAGCCTTAGAACTTACTGTCCAAAACTTTATGAAGTACTGCAAGACTGTAGCAGCAACAAACAAACAGTACAGTAAGGAATACATTAAAAACAGGAGGAAGAATTTGTAGTTAGAAAATCCCACACAATTATTCACCCTAGAGGGAGGGGAAAGAGAAAGAGGTTACTAAGATATACAAAAAATAAAACAAACAAAAACCCCACAATACATTCAGCTTTTGCAGAACAAAATGTGTATGATGTCAGTGGTACATCCAAAACATTCTGGCACTAGTGTTTCAGAAGCGTTTTAAGCCACTATTTTGTAGGAAACTTCTTTCCTCAGGCCAAATGATCTGGGCCTCTCACATAAACTCTGTCCCCCCATGGTTTTGTAGGACAGGACATGAGCTGGCAAAGTGCTACAGTACAGAAAGTCTGTATAGGAAGCATCTCCCACTGCAAACTAACTGCAGGCACCACAGAAAGTTATATGAACCTTGCCAGCAATTTCCGTGGACGCTGCTTTGGTTACAAAATCACCCCAAAGCCAACTACTGGTAGCAGCGTTTTTTGTAGTGATAACAGATAATATTTTTACTGACTACCAGTGAATACAAACTGCACAAGAGTAACTGTCTGAGTGGCTCATCTAGAACTGAGAAATGATTCTCCCAGTGCAGGGCGCATCTCCTCTCTCCTGCTAACAACAGCAGAGTAAGCAGAAGAAAGAAACGCCTTTTCTCATAGGTNATGCCAAGGTTTCTCTATACAAGGAGAAACTGCATGATTTGGACTCCTGGGCTTACAACTCTACACTGCAACACACATTAGGAACAAGATTTACTTCCACATGTTAAAGAAGTTCTGTGAAAATCAAAGTTTACTTCAGAGTTGCATTTCTGAAGCAGCATCTAATTCATCATTATTATACTGATTTTTTTCAAAAATAAACTTACCATGGACAGTGGTGGTCCATTTTTAATACACATCTGAAAGAGATAATTTCCAGCAAGTTAAGACAAAAAATATGTTTTCTTTCTAAGGCACGTAATTTTACCTTCTACAGTTTTGGGTGTTGTTTTTTATTTATTGATTTTTTCAAGTATTTTGCCCTACTGTATCTTTTTCAAACCTTCCTTCTCAATCACACCAATTCTCTATATTAGAGCAGCCATTCTGTCACCCAAAAGGACCAACTGAGATTCAGAAGAGTTATGAGGACAGTTTCTTAATTTAGTATGGGCAGCATTACTGAGCAACACCATGTACCAGTTCATTAAGCCACGCCAGTTTGATGTGCACCCAGAGAAAACAAATCCAAAGGATCTGTCAGAGTCGTGTGGATAAGGTATGTTAGCCTGGCATTCACTTCAACTAAGTCTACCTTAGGGCTATTTTTGCTACCATTTTGTTTGCTGCTTGCTTTGTTTTTTTTTTAAAGCTAATTGAGGAAAAGAGCAGCACAAAGGGTAATTCAAACAGTCCAAATGCAATTTTAATCCAGTTTTAATGTAAAGGCAGATTCTAGACATTTCAGACACAGAAGCATTTATCGTATTTGCTAACAAATTTGATTTTAGTCAAAAGATGTGTATTAGGTTCTTCAGTTAACAAGATTTCCTCAAGCTCAGCCTACTAAAATCTCATGCATAGCCTCAGCCTTCAGTGCCTATGCAGACTCCTCTGATGGTCCACAATGAAAAGAGGGAATAGCAGTGATGTCTTTGAAATGTTAAAGGCATGTGATTCTACTGTCAATTTTTGAGATAAGCATTTTTAGCATTATTAGTAGAACACATCTGTTTCAATGCTACAGAAACAAAATACAATGAAACTGTTCAATAATAAGCATTTGCTGGTGCTGGTATCTCAGACCTACCCTTCTTCACTTTCAAGTTATGATTTTTTACTTTTTAATTTATTTATTTTTTAATATAAGCTTTGTTTTACAAAACTACAAGCAAGTTTCCTAAAAAGTTCTGCCACTTTAGACAATAGGGCTGCACCATAATGTTGCACCAATGTAAGGAACTGACCCACTGAAGACATGAACACGGTAAAGTGATGATTGCAGGAAAGAGAAAAATCTAATTTCAGATTCAGACACTTACACGTCACATGCAGAACAGTGGTGACAGCGGTCAGGTTTGATCAGCTGGCATCGATCACAGTATCTGATAGCTGAATTCAAGGGCAAGGGTCAGGTCAGTAGATATCATGGGATTTTATGAAAGCTTTCCTCCTTAACATGAACTGAATCTTAAAAGAGTTTCCTGCCCTCCCCAGCCACTCACAGACCGTCACGCAACTAATCTCATATGATATGCAGTTTTGAATTTTTAAAGAAATGTAACATATGAAAGTATTCAAAACAATCTATTACAACTCTACTGAATCCATTTTCAATTATTCTTTGACTCCCAAGTCTTCCCATCCTTCATCCTCTGGCACTAATCCCCCTTTCTCCTCTGTACAGGGTACTAAGGCATCCCATTGTGAAACTACATTCTTTCAGCAAGTCAACCTTCTGCATTGGCTTTCTCTATCTACTTCACCAAACGATGATCCAGCAGACTGCTCAGTAAATCAGCTCTTCCTCGTCTTTCCTGGATATTTTTAAGCAGACCTTCAGGCTTTTGTCAGTGGAAATAAGACACCAGCACAGGCAGTTTGAAAAGAGGAGGAAAGCCAATAACTACAGCTAAACAGAATCGATAAGAGCTGGCAAGAGCTTCCCAGACCACTCCAGGAACATAAGACTGGGATTCTCTTAAAGGGAGGTTTGTATTCAAAAGAGCCAGGTATCCTTAGACTTTGTTTGAACAAGTCACAGTACACTTCAGCAATGGTTATTCCGTGCAGTTTCTGCTTTTGGAAACTCTATAGGGTTGCTAGTTTCAAGAAAGAGAAAAAGATATATACCCATATAAAAGCTATAGATTTTTTAAGAATATACATATGTATAAGACAGCACGTTCACAGATCATTCATCTATAAATTGGAATAAAATGCTGACATATATTAAAAGCAAATGCAGAAATACTTCATAACTAGATTTGTACTGAATTACAGATGGGAATGAAATAACATTTACTTGGTTTTAAATTGCAAAAGTATGTTAAGATCTTAAGTACATTTCTCCTCATCCTGAACCAAAACAGTTCAGAAAGAACAGTTTAAATGGGGATAAAAGTGATCATAAAATTGAGCAACACATTTAAATTTTCCTATTTCAAGCGATCTTAGCTATATTTCTTTGCTGTGCTTATTTTTAATTGCCACAGCTGGAGATAACAGCTGTCATCTCTCTGCTTGCTAGAAGATAATTTTAAAAAAAATTTCATGTAGTGGCTTTGTGTTGAGATCCCCAGAAAAAGGACTGCTGTTTCTCTCAGTGGAATTAAACACTAGGCCAAACAAATAACAAAATGTCATGGCTTTTGCAATATGTGCTTAATATATTGTTCGTTCAATGGCAACAAATGAATAAACCAGCAACTTCAGGAGCATGCAATTATCTTTATATCTCACCTCTCGATGCTGTTGTCGTATAGATAGGCAAGTCTTTAGCAGCTCTTCTCAAAATCTCCTGCTGGGATTCTGGTCTCTCTTCCTTTTCATATTGCTCTTTATCAGCTTTTGACAAGCAGAACTAGGAGGGATGGAGAAAATGGATAGGAGGGAAGAGATTAATTATTACTTTGGTTTCCAAGGAAAAGACCCTTTGGGTGCCCCCATCTGCTGACCCAAAAGTGCCATGTTAACAAAAAGAAAGACTGCTACAGGAATTACAGGAGATCCTTAAAACTCCGTATTTCTAGATGTATTTTCAAGAAAATAATCTTTATCTCCGTTTCACTATCTACAGCATTTTCTCTTCAACAAAAGGGAAGGCAGAGACTCAGGGTGAGCTTTAAGGTGCAAACTTTCCTTCATTCCTCATAAGCATAAATTAAGTAATCTGTGAACAAGAGGAAAGTGCAAGAGTCCTTTGAAACTACAAGGCACTGAAGTTCTCTTATCCCACTTCCTCTCTAACATAGACAGCGGTACAAACCAGATGGGGGGGGAGAAAGGCAGGTGGGGGGTGTGGTGGGCTTCGCAGTTCCAGCACAGAAGCTGAAAGAGTTTAACTGGAATTTTAACTTAGGAGTAGTCAACACTAGCCTCAAAATTCTTAAATTGTATTGAAAGCAACTCCGGCAAAGCCTGTACAGTTTGAGAGTGTGTTACAATTCTGAGTAAAGCCTGACAAGCATTCCTTTTGAAACCTCAGTGAAATGTAAGTCTTTACCAGAAAAACCTGGAGAGCTTTTACTCATTTGTGAAACACTTAGTTTCGTATCCGCTGAAACAGTATTTACCAGTGAGCCCCACAAAACCCAACGTGCTGACAAGGCCCTGTGCAGTAGGGCCTGAAATGACTCTTTTCTTTGGTATTTTTCTGATCCAAAGCACTTCTAAACTCTGAGCTTCCTACAAGGACTACAAGAGCCCTCTTTATGAGCACACATAGACAAAGCGTTCATGGTAGAGAGTGGAAAATGCTATGCGTGCAGCTGGAACAAAAACTGGCTTAGTGTGGTTTAATATGACCATATTTGCCTACCATGTGCATGATTAGTTCACATGGATTTTCCCCTCATCCTGTACTTTTTCCTCTTTTGGATTACAGTCAGTTGGCAAGCAACAATGAAGACTCCACTTAGAGAAAGGAGGAAGCAGTAAGATATTACTGCAATTTCTGTGCGCTATTTCCTAACCCAGAATGCAAGCAGGATGCCTCATAGCTCACAGAATCTAGTTAAGCTTCCTGTGACATACAGTATCATCCCAGAGATTGAGCTCACCCACACTTCAAGGGTGAAACATGAAACATGTTTAAATAACACCCTTTTAAATAATCAGACACTAGAATTAATCTGTGCAAAGGGTGAAATTAAAGTTTAACATGTCAGCCATCACCAAGAGTTTGACCTCATTATTTAAATTTAATCACTCAGATTGATATTTATTCAGGAATGAAAACTGGAGACGCTCACATCGGAAGTTTAAGACAGATGTGAAGCATCATTCCAGCAAACAGTGGTGCAATACACCTTAATCCCTACCACCCCTGTGAGTCTGCCAGATGACCCCGATGCCTGTCTCTGTGACCTGCAATCAAGCAGAGCTTGCAAGAAACATGAGTACTCCATCTAGATGACATTTCAAGGCAAACCATTAGTGCACAGAAAAGGAACCAAATAACAAGATTTAAAACTTTTTAAATTTGACAACGTAATATCATAGTATTACTCCAAAAATCCTGGATAGGATTTTGGTTTTCCAAAAAGCTACATTGCTGTTCTAATTTCAGAACTTAATAGGGCCATGAGACCACAGTGTCTTAGGACAATAGCAGGATATGTTCAAAGACATCAAAAGTTGTCTGTTACCACACAGCAAACAGAATTCCCAATGAGGTTCCAGCAGTTCTTATTGAAAACAGAAAGAATCCTTTTGTTTCCTTCCTCTTTCTGGATCTTGTATAATGCTGATTGTTCTTTCTTAGCACAAATGTACAGGGATTACACTAAGACAACAGCAGCTGCAGAATCTTTTTTTTAGTTCAATAGTAAGATCACAGGATGCTATTTGTTTTGCAAGAATGGCCAATTTGAATGACTAAAAATATATACGTTTACACTCTCACACAATGGAGAGATTCTGAAGTCATGTTTGTTTTTAAGTATAATCTGCATAAATTACTCACTGGTACATAAACAGAAGGGATTTGCCCAAAGACAGAAAAAGTGGTGATGGGTTTTTAACTTGGTTGGTTTTTTGCTTTTTTAAAAAATTTTGAGTGTGGTTTTTTGTTGTTATGGTGGGATAGGGTTTTTTTCCTCCCTTTTATTTTTCCTGTTTAAATCTAACTGTAGAAGAAAATTTTATTAAATCTGATCTATCTCCACAGTTAATATATAAAAAGATCATTACAGGCCATATGCCCAAGCCATCCTTTTCACTTGCTGAGTACAAAAAGCCTGCTACATCATCACTGTAACTACAGGAAGAGTACTGTCAGAGTAAGTTTGCTATTAATGAAGAATTCAAGCAGACAGTAAGTTAGTAGGCATTAGCATTAAGAGTAGCTCCAGTTCATACAGCTTTATAAAACCTAGAATAACACAATTTCAATCACATTTTAATTAACCTGCTTAACTTTACAGTTTTCCGGCAAAACCATCCCAGAAAAAGCAAAACCAAATTACCTTACGTTTAGCAATTCATAGAAGCATAGAATCATTTAGGTTGAAAAACACATCTAAGGTCATCAAGTCCAGTCATTAACCCAACACTGCCAAGTCCACCACTAAACCACATTCCCAAATGCCACATCCACACATGTTTTAAAACCTTCAGTGATGGGGATACAACCACTTCTCTGGGCAGCCTGTTCCAGTGCTTGACAATAAGCCTTTCTGTGAAGCAATTTTTCCTAATGTCCAATCTAGACCTCCCCCGGTGCAACTTGAGGGCACTTCCTCTCATCCTATCACCTGTTGCCTGGGAGAAGAGGCTGACCCCCACCTGGCTACACCCTCCTTTCAGGTGATTGTAGAGAGCACTAAGGTCTCCCCTGAGTCTCCTTTTCTCCGGGCTAAACACTCCCAGGACCCTCAGCTGCTCCTCACAGCACTTGTGCTCCAGACCCTTCAACAGCTTCATTCAGACTTTTTGCTTAGCTAAAGAGCAGAATAGTGTTTAGCTTTTTACACTTTATATTCTATAGCTTTAACACACAGATCTCTAAGCCATAATTAAGCACTACAGAGCAGTGTTTGCTTTTTCTTCAAAGCATGGGAATAACTCTTCTCAAGAATGTTTAGGGTTGACATTAGCATTGAATGTCAGTCTTGCTGAAAACAGAATAAAAACTCAACCCTCACAGAGCAACCACGCCTCAAACAGTTTAGGCAGTTTAAAAGCTTTGTAAAAGCAAGGAAGAGAAGGGCAGTACTTTAAATTCAGTGCCAATATTTAATCATTACATACACATACATTAGAAAAAATAGAAAACAAGGTAATCTGTCTCAGGCTTACTGGAATTAATATGGTTCTTTTTCAAAACAAAACTTCTTACAGTCATCATGCATTCTTTCACTATTTTATAAAGCTTCTTTATGTAGTCACATCCCAGTGTTCCTAAACCTTAACCTTTGACTAATAAGTGGGTTCAGTCCTCCAGGTCATACGTATATATTGCATTACTACCCTTTCTTAGCGAAACAATGGTCAAAACTGCCTAAAAAGGAAATATAAAAATATTGTCACTGTATTTCATTGATGAGTTTTTAAAAATCCAGGTTTCAAGCAAGCTACTTCATAGCATAGCACTGTACAAGACTGCCAAACTTGTGATGATTTAAACACACATTTCGTATAAGGAAATGTCATTACACAAAGCATATGGTATTTTAAGAATAACTTAATCATTTTCATTCATGATGCACTGTCATGCTGTTCTATTTTAGATAATGAGAAGCGAAAGGTGAATCACACAGTACTGCAAACAAATTTCATCACTGAAAACAGTTCAGCTATTTATAAAAAAGGCATTGACATTTTTCTAACATTAAATTTACCTCATTAGAGGGAGTTGCAGGAGCTGTGAAAATTGTCTTCCCATAAGACCATACAAACATGACAAATGACAGATGAAAAACCACAAGGTAGACAACTGCAATATAAAACAAATAAGAATTTGGTGAATATAGCTGAAAAGAACAAGAAATTAACCCCGTGATCTTTGAGGAGGGTAAACAACTACACTTAGCACTCTAGGACTGTTCACTCAAATTAAATAAACACCCACCCTCACTTCCCAAATGCGATGGCTGCACTCCTCAAGGAAATGGTATGTTTTTATCATAGAGTCACAAAATGGCCTTGAACGCTTCCAGGGATGGAGCATCCACAGCTTTTCTGGGCAACGTTTGATGTTGCCTCACCACTCACACAATAAAGAATTTCTTCCTAATATCTAATTTAAACCTGCCCTCTTTCAGTTTGAAGTCATTCTGCCCTTGTCCTATCACTCCATGCCCCTGTAAAACATCTCTCCCTGGCACTCTTGTAATCCCCTTCAGGTACTGGAAAGGTGCTATTAGGTCTTCCTGGTGCCTCCTCTTCTCCAGGATGATTAACCCCAGCTCCCTCAGCCTATTTTCAGCTGGAGAGGTGCTCCATTCCTCTGATCGTCTTTGTAGCCTCCTCTGCACTCGCTCCAACAGGTCCATGCCTTTCCTGTGCTGGGACCCCAGAGCTGGATGCAGCACTGCAGGTGGGGTCTCAGCAGAGCAGAGCAGAGGAACAGAATCCCCTCCCTCCCTTGCTGCCCACGGTGCTTTGGATGCAGCCCAGGACACCGCTGGCTTTCTGGGCTGTGAGCACATGCTGCTGAGCCATGTGGGGTTTCTCATCAACCAACACCCCCATGTCCTTGTCCTCAGGGCTGCTTCTCAATCCATTCCCTGCCCAGCCTGTACTTGTGCGTAGAATTGTCCTGACTCATGTGCAGGGCCTTGCACCTGGCTTTGGTGAATTTTCCAAAACAGATTTTGAAGGAAAAGACAAATCGACAAAACTCACCCCCCACAACCAACCAAACAAAATAAACCACAAAAAAGTGCTCATTCAAAACAAAACAAAACAAGCCCCCAAAGCCCCCCAAAACAAACCAACCAAAACAGAAAACCCCAAAAGACAAAAATCCCAAGCCCCAGAACTGAACACAGCCTCATTTCTGGCATGTAAGTGACTAACCTTTTTGGATAAATATGATGCTGTAATTCTGTTCTAGATTATCACAAAGTAATTGATTACTTCCTGAGCTACATAATTCAATTTAATTTCTACTTCTAATAGAAACAGCACAGTACTGTGTCATTACAGAAGGCAATGGTCATCAATGACAGTTAAAATCCCCAAACAGGGGTTTGAAGAGTACTGCACTCCAATCATGCCAGCTGTGAGTTAAAGCTTTTCTTATTATCTTCTTTCAAATTGTCTGAGAAATACAAGCTGGAAAATTTACAGTCACAGTGGCAACAAAATGTAGCTGGCTTTAGTAGGGAGCTCAAACAATTTACTAATGAGTCTGTGTGATATGGTTGCCTGAAAGACCAGAAATTCAGACCTTATGACCCAGGAAGCTCCTTCTAATCTTGTTTCCTCTAGTGGTTTCTTTTATCACTTGTCAAGAGGAAACAGATCAGTTGTGCCAGAACAGCAAGTCTTAGAAAAGTCATATTAAATATTTATATTATCTTCATTTATATTATCTTCAGTTGCAGTAAGTAGGAAACTTGACCTACTTTTCTGTACAGATAAAGAGAGTCCTTTAAGAAGCTGTACGATGTACTTCATGGATGGCAAAAAAGGCTCAAAACTTGGGGACCTCTAACAGCTCAGAAAATGCTTGTGCACAGTCACAGAAGACATGGCTTTAATTTATCATCTTTCAGGATTTTTACTGTTTATTGCAATGAAAACAAACTGCATTTGAGCTTTCTTCAGAGATTTATACTTTTTACCTTTGCCTCTGATTCCTAAACCAAGGCAGACTTGGCAAATTTTCAGCTGTGGAGCTGACTGAAAATGCAAAACAAACAAAACCTTTCTCTAAAGCCATCCTAAAACTGTCTCCTGATAGCAAAGAACTTGTGTATTACTGTAGTAGGCACTGCATGATTAGAAATTGTCTTTCATTAAAAACGTACTCTACATTCAAACACAATGTGGTTAAGCAATTAAAGCATGAGAAAATGGTGGAAGAGAGGAGAAAAGGACATAAAACTGGAGTGAAATCAGTGGCTCAGATCAGAACTTTGTTGAAGAGGGTGAGAGAAATTGAATAGAAGGAAAGAGGAAATGAGATACAAGGGAGGGCAAGGCACAGCAAAACTAACTTACACAGTAAACAGTTCTATTCTGCCCATAAAAATCACCCCAGAATTCAGATTCTTTTGAAGGATTATTTTTAGTGCACACACAATGCATCTAACAGCAGAACCTCAAAGCTTTGTCACAGGCTGCAAATGGCCCTAAAAACACACAGAGTAAAAGGGACCATGGCCGGCTGCGTCAAGGGCACAGATCCGTGCCAGTGCTACCAGTAGTTATTAGAGAGGGGCTGCTATTAAAGTGCTCGTGCACTCTTCATGTAACTGAGATCTTGCAATCTGTCAAAGCCAAGGGTCAGTGCTCAGGAGCCAGTGATGGGCACTACCCAGGGAAAGACCCTGCAATTGGCAGTCCATACTGGCTTCACTCTGAATAAATTCTTGCTTCTTCTCCTACTCCCATGCTGCCATTCCTACTGTGATTACATGCAGCTGTCCTGTCAGTGCTCCCCAGGAAACGAGAGGGAGGGAAGATTCCATTTTTGACAGCTTTACTTTAGCAGGCCATCTACCCACCACTTTGGGTATTAGTAGCTCCTCTACAGACTACTCCCTGAAGCATCTTGCATCTGTTTCCAGTACAAATGTAAACCAGATTCGATCCTAGTCAGCTCATTTTCTTGCAATTACAAGCTAGATGGAAAATACAATAAAAACCTCAAACCCCAATATCTGCCAGTTTAGCCAGACTCAGAGTCACAAGGAAGTCCTGGCTAAACTAAGGCAACCCACGATGCTCAGTGCCATGCTACAACCAAGTGAAGGCAGTTCTCTTTAAAGGCACTGATGCGTACTGTACCATAATTTATGGCCTCAGGAAGACAATGTTTTAAGACATGCTCTCAGAATCCTCCTAAAATATACTAAGCTCTCCTAAGATTTGTCCTTAACATTCTTTTCTGAATCATTCTTAATACTACTTCCAAGACAGAGTCAGATTACAGAGAGGTAATAATACATAACACTAGTATATTACACTGTTAACAGAGATTCAGAGTTGATTTTATTCCCCTATCCTAATAGATCTAAAACTACACAAGAATATAAAATTACAAAGAAAAAATGAGCCTTAATGGGGTGAAGAAATTGTCACTAATTTAATCAAAAGTCACCATTATATTCAAATCATTTTACTGCAGTACTTATTACACTGAAATAAGGAGTAAAATACACTTGCTAAAATGCACATTATTGATTTACATAGAAATGTTTCTGGTACTTTGGTCTTTTGACTGTTCTGATGTTGATTCCTGGCTACCACGAGCTGGCATATAAGAACTTCAGAAAACTTATGCCAGCTTTCTCTTCAAACGAAAAAAGACTTCACATCTCATTTTAAAATCAACCTTCATGGCTGATAAATTCATGTGTACAGGATGCCTATGCCATGATTTAGAACGGGGGGTGCAAGCAGCATGTAGGTGATGGCTATTAAGAGCCCAACAGGTTCCAGTGATACTGTAACTGGAATTATTAATCACTGTCTCATTAATTAATCTCGCATTTTTCTGCTCTGGTAGATTTAGAAGTTTCAGTCAAACACTGCATTTGAAATAGAGATCTGACTATGTAACACAAGCATTGCTCTGCCAGGCTTCCTTAACTGAGACATGGATCTCATCTTTCCAGAAGAAATTAGGAAGTAAAACTTATTCATCTACAGGTCAACAGCAAGCACAGCAGCAATTTGCAGAATTTTGTGAAGTCTGTGTAAAGCCCAGCTGTGAAATGGGATGAAAAACTCCAGTGTAAGACAAGCTCACATCTTGAATGGCTTACAGTTTAGTTTGAAGATTTTCCTACTCTTTCAGCTCTCCATTAGAAACTGAAAAACAACAAATTCCATCAAGATTCCTTCTTTCTACAGTGTTCTGGAAGATGTTCACTGGGAAGAAAACCACTAGATTAGCTTCCAGTTCTGTGCTCTTTTGCAAAATATTTAAGAGATGAGAACCTTTTACCAGTCTGAAACAGCCCTCTGTGGATAGTTAAAGCGCAGATCTGTGCTTAATCTACCACTCGTGTTCCCCCATAAACTGAAATGAACTCCCAAACAAATATCCCAGCAATAATATGCTAGAATTTTTTTTGTTAGTTTGTATTGCTGTCACTGTGTACTACTACCCACTCTGGCATACACTTGCTTAAGCCAATACCAAGATCAAAATTCATCAAAACAAGGCCTCAAACACTTGACCTGGAAGTTTAAAATTATAATGTGTAGCCACTTTTGAAATGGTTGTGTTCTGCACAATTCTAACTACTCCTTAAGAATGGGGTTCTGAGGAATTTGGTAAGCTGTTTGGAAAATATTAAGCTGTACAACAATTCATCCTCTTCCAGAAGTCTTTCAGGTCACAGGCCTAAACAGAAAATGGAATTGTGGATCTGCTGCAATTCCTTCTCTCCTCTCCTTTTTCTGTTCTTAACAGGTACCCATTTAAAAACAATTACCAACTTAAATCATAGCTGCATTATTTGCATTAGTCACAGGTCTTGTCATCATCCCAAGTTTGTGGTATTAGAAACAAAATCGACTCAACTGTACAATATTTACCTTGTTTCTTAGGACTAATCTATTCATTACAGGAGCTTACACATAAAGGAGTACATTTAAACTCTACATCCCTTAGGATTTGCATGCAAAGCAGCTATTCACATCTTCATAAAAAAAACTTAAAAATTACCTTTTTCTGCAGTTGAAGAAATAGTAACTGGAAGAGAAAAGAAAATTGTTAAGTAAATTCATACAGAATTAAATGTTTGGCTAAAAATGAGATACATGAGATAGTTAACTTGTTCACGAGTGTACTTCAGGTGTTAGCAGAGCCTCCCCACCCAACACTGGGGTAAAACAGGAGCCACTATTCCTCCTGCCAGCCCTTGATGCTTGGCAAGGTAGTGAAAGAGCTGAAGGGATGCAGTTCCCTGAGCTAATGAAGCGAGCACAATCCACAGACAATAATTAGACAGAATTTATGCATATTCCCCTTCCTAGATGCACCTAATTCATTTTTCTGAGTCAACAGCTAGGCCAATACATGCACCACTGGAAAGCAGAAAGTTAAATTAAAAGTTCGTACAGAAATCCCTGTGAAACTGTTACATGTAACCTACTTCCTGCTCTTAATTTTCCCCCAACACTTCTCTCTTCCTGTCACATACTATTTTTTGCTTTTTTCCCCCCGACCTGAATTCTTCAGGCACAGTTAAAATCTCTCCACTTCCTTATCTCCTGTAGCCTCATCTCCTTGTACGCCAACAGCAAATTCCATTGTTCAAATCTACCTTGTATACTGCCTGACTAATACATCTTCCTGCCCTCAGGCTTCTCCAAAACCTTCATACTTAGTTTATCAGTTCAGGTACAATGCCAAACAGAGAGCTGCTGTACTTGTTGGTTGCTGTGTTCATATCACTCCCCTTGCTGGATCTCTTCCTTGGACACTGAATTACTGAAACTCAGTGAGGAAAGAATCCTTCCTGACTCCATCTTACACAGTAAATTTAAGCTTCTGGTCACCAGCATGAGCAAAATCTTCACAGAGCACACCGTGCCTCCTGCAGTTTACCTCACCACACACTGCTTCCCCTCTCAGCTCTGACATTCCTACTGTCATTAACCTGTGCAACAGTTCAAAGGAGCTTTTTCCAGATGCACACTAGAGTCTTAAATCTGCAGGGCTTGAGCGTGCATTGCAGACTTCCTTCCGAAGGGCTGCTTTGTTACAGAGGTGGTATTTGTCACTTACCTGTAAATACCTACAGGGAACGGGTCTGCAACTGTATTAGGCAACCGTGCCTCTCTTTATGGGCAACAAGAGGCATAATGAGATGGTATCACAATATATAGATGATCCCTTTTTTTTGTTCAGACATGTTCTAGGGTTTTTTCCTTCTTTCTTGCCCCCCTCCCTTTCCATTAAATAACCACCCTCTGTCTGTACACAGAAGCCTCTGTGAAGTTAATGGAAAAGGTTCTGGTTCCTTCCACCTAAAGAAGGAAGAAATTACCATTTGGAATAGAACAATGTCGGCTTCAAACTCGGGGAGGTCAATCCTAAAGAACAGCTTCGTTTCACATTAGTTATGCATATTTGCACAGCCTGCTCCTGTGTTTCTGTCTGAAACTCCACTGCATGCTTCAGAAGTCAAATTATTTTTAAAGCAAATCCTGCGAGTGTTTCTGCTTAAAATTTTACTAATGTGTTATTTCTCCAGTTAAAGTATTTTCAACAATGCAAGGAGAAGATAAAAATAATTTAAAAAGTGAAAAGGGAAATAAACTTGCAGAATATGGTTGTTTGCTCACCTTAAAAAAAAATACTAAAAGTACTTTAGATTTAACTTTGTCTGTGGCTCCATGCATCTTAAGTAAACACCTTTGCACACATTCATAAACACGTCTTTCCTTGGACAAGAAATATAAAAAAGTTCTTAGTTACCCTCTGTTGGGAGTGGGACAACATTGTTATCTTTAAAACTTCAGGAAATCGTTTTGTAAGTAATTCTGGTTAAAGCACTCCTTAATTTGCAGCCTCATTTCTGCTCTTAGCACAAAACAAAACTGTGAGCCAAATCTGATGTTTGAAGACTCAAAATAATGAACAGGTTTTACAAGCAAAAACAAGGCAAAAAAAAAGGGATAGTATTTTATCACTTGTGAGACTTCATCAAAAAGATCCCTAAATAACCTTCAAAAAATTAATTAAAGCTTCAGAGCACCAGGAAGATAATTTCTCTTTCATACATAGGTCCCTTAGGTTAGAATGCAGTTATTAGACTGTGTAGAACAATTTTCCTTCAAGAAGCTCCTGCAATTTGAGGTAAAAGCCAACATGGAAATACTTGTGACTTTCATCCTGTCTTAACATCCTCAAATGAAATAAAAGATGTCCAGTCCTCTTCTGTCTCAGAGATTCATGCAAGTTAAGTATTTCTGTTTCTATCCTTTTCACTGTTCTAATGCCCATTGTCAAGTAGATAAAACGAACAACAACCCTACTAGTCCAAATTTACTCAGCAGATGGCACATGAACAGTTTTACAGGATCTTTATACTAGAAAGCAAAGCCTTCCTTCACATAAGTTAACAGTCAATCTTTATGTAAAAAGGACTTTTAAATATTTGGTAGGCCAGTCACCTAACAAGAAGCTTTGTATCATCAAGAAATCAATTCTAGCTTTTGAACTCTACTTCAGGGGAAGAAAACCTCACAGAACATGACATTGCCATTGTGGGCCCCATCCCTGGCCTATAGTTACAAGTTTGCTCCCTATCACTTTTCTCCTCTGCTGCTTCTGATGTTTAGATATTGCTGCCAGCTTCTGCTAAATTAGTACCATTTTCACCTCAAACATTTCTAAAGCATAGTTTCTTGTTTGGGGCATGGGACGGGGAAAAATCCCAAGGCAGCACTGCCTTTTTCCTTATTGTTTTTTTAAAACAAAAATAAACACTGCTTATGATTTATATGTTAACCTCAGGATGCAACAGCACTATACACTAGATAGATGCACCAGCTAAAGTTAGTGCCTTCAGCACTGCAATCAATACAAACTGTCCGTAATTCAGAAACATAAGTGGTGTAAAACACCACTTCTTTTGAGGATTTTAAAGTATATTGCCATGTCAGCCTATTGCTCAGCTACAAAAGGAAAAATATTCTTTGGATTGGTTTCTTAATATTAACTCCCTGGTTTTGTGTGAAGACTTATGAAGTTCTAGAAACATATTGCTAGGGAAGGATAAAACATGACTAGACAGTGAAAGCTGCAGTTCACTTCAATGCAAAGAGCTCAGAAGCAGGCCCATGCGTGCTCAGGCCCACGGAGTTTTCACTATGGCATCAGAATTTCAAAGGATTCAATCTCTCAATGCTACAGCACCAAGGGAGTAGCACAAAGTGAACAAGCCCTGTCTGCCTGCCTGCAGTGCAGAGCTTTACCTTGGCTACCTCAGGGTTTCCAAAATCAGTCTAAGGAAGCAGTGCAGCAAACCTGCTTATAAAGAGAGGCAGACAGGCCTATACTGAATTTCATTCTGCTGCAGCTTGCCCAGGGATGTATAGGTGCACTGTCAGCTGATCCTGTACCACTGAGCAGCTTACACACTGGACCCCCAAGAGTTTTGGGGTCCCTGCAAGAGGAAGCACACAAGTCAGAGTATGTGGGATCACTCTACAGAACGCTATGTCCAAAATACACCATACAGCCTTTCTCAGGCTAGATTCAAATGTGCTTTATAACTCTGTCCACTTAGAGGACAAGCAGAAATCGCACATTTACTTTCAGAGGAAAAAGTTGTCTTAGTTTTGATTTAGACACCTAGATCCCCCCTGGTAGTAAAGACACTTTTTCCTTCATGACCCCAGTTGCTGGTTACACTTTCCTAGATACTCTTCCTCACATTGTTGTCTGTTATCTTTCATCTCACCTATGTCACAAGAATGAAAGAGGCAGAAGCCTACAGTTTATCACAGGAAACAATCCTGCAGACACAGGGACATCGTTAGCTGTATAACAAATGAAACTGGGGGAAAATGTCATTTGTTGGAAGCATTAATCTTGGAGTGTGAACTGATAGAAATGTCAACTTCACAAAGCTTTGGAGCATTTTTTAAGCTACTTCAAGGAAACTTCTCAGAATATCTCATCTCTGAAAGAAAATATGCTAAGGAGCTGGTTTGCTTTTAGTTTCAGGCTTATTTTCAGAGTTGCTATGAAGTGTTCAAGCATCTTCCAAGTCACTGCATAATAGGAAGAAACCAAATCTCTCTATTCTGAGGCAAAGAGGTGCAATGATCTCCCAAGACCTTGCAAGAGGCATGCTAAAAGACAAGACATTTGCCTTCAACCTCGGAAGAAACTCCCCACCCCATCACATCTTCCTACTTGCCTAGAAAGCATGTTCCAACCATAGCTAGATATGCTTCCTGCAGAGGAAGAAATTCAACTCCAACTAATATAGAAGTAAAGCAAAGGACAAGAACTGATCTTGTTACTGAAGTGCTGTGCTTATTTCCTCATCCACACCCACGACAGCTCTTAGCAGGAGTCATACTTCGGTTATTACAGCCTTTCCACATATTTCAAAGTAACATTCACATTTTGGCTCACATTCCTCATGGGTGGGAAGAAGGAGCGATAAATGTGCAATTGCATCCCTTCACCAGACGCACAGCCTTAACTTTTCTCAGTTTTAAAGGAAAAGAGTAAAAATAAATAAATAAATAAATAAATAAATACACATACGTATACATACACACACACATACATATTTCCAGAAGTTACCAGTGCTGAAATTCAACAGAAACCCCCCACAGACACTGCCCTGTCTGCAAAGGCAAGTATCAGTGACATCATCACGTATTTAATTTGTTCAGAAAATGGCATTTTATTGAAAGTGTAACTTAGATTTATGGTCACATACTTTCCATTTGCAAAGACAGACCTTAATCACTCACAAGAAGCTGGCAGAAACACTATTTACTGATACAAGCGGGACAATGAGTAAATTTCCTTGAGCAAATACTCATTTGGCTTCTGTTACAGGGCAGCAACAGAACATGAAGACCTTAGCACTTCTCCACTGCTCTCTAAAAGCCTTAATTCTGTGACCTTTCCACACTGAGCTATTTCTTATTTCCCAACTGGCAGGCACCCACTACGTGCTCTCCTCCCTTAACAGCCAGGAGTTGTTTTAGACAAATGACTCAAGATGACTGAGTTGACAGCATCATGTAGCCAAAAGCCAACGCAGGAAGATGCTGCCAGGTCCCTGCNCCTTTGAAGAAATTTGAGCCATATGAACTTATAATTGTTTTGTCTTCATATGGTGCTAGAGTGATGTATTTCAATTTCAGATATCCAGGAACAGGACACAGGATTCCCCTCTCCCAGTGCACGGCCAAGGGACTCAGAAAGCAACATTTTACAGAACGGTGCTGCAAGAGAAGTGGCTCCACAGGCCTTTGTGCTGCAGCAGCAGCAAGAGTCACATTGCCACACCATGTGCCTCAGCAGCAGCAGCACTGCCTGGGGCTGGTCTGCAGCAAGGCTGCACCATCAGCCAGGTCTAACACAAGGCTGGTCTCAGAGGTGTGACCTGTGGTGGACAACTCCTGCCGCAAGGGGGGATAAAGTTACCCCTCTTCACCATCTACCCGCTCCCCTATGGCAGACAAACACAGCAAAAGCACACACTCGTTTTCACAGACACTTGGGGTCACGTTTGAGCTACCAAGGAAGGCAAGTTTGTGTGACCACAAAAAGTGGGGCATTGCAGGGGTGAAGGGGGAATGGCAGTGAGTGGCCTCTCACTGTCCTGGGTCATGCAGAGTCATGAGAGGGGAAAGAAATGCTGCCAGGGCCCCAGTGCCTTAAAGCACATGAGCCAGACCCCAAACTCCTCACACACTTTGCTCGGCAAGATCACTCAAGAGAGAGTTGCCTTGTGACTTCAAGTGATCACAAGATGATGCCTTCAAAGGCACTGCAGGTACTGCGTGTGTGTGAAAAATCTGGGGTGGAAGGAGAAGGAGGAAGAAAATGCAGCCAGGGAAGACACTGGTACAAAGGGGGACGCTCTGTGTTTTATGACCACCACAGTTCCTATGCTCATGATCACCATGCGCATTGCTACAGGATTCAAAGCTGCATTATCCCAGGGACAGGTAGAATGAATTAGTATTTCAAACAAGGCAGTTCAAGCTGCACTGCAGAATGTTTCTGTTATTTGTTACCAGCCATCGTTAGGATTTGTTTTATGGTTTAAACAATATGAGCATGATTCTTTCACTAGAACATGTAATTTAGTGCAGCCAGAGGCTTGCTGCCCAGAAAATATTCCCTTATCACAATAATAAAGCAGCTTTTTATTTAGCCAAGGTCTTTTCAGCCTCAATGCAGGGAGTATATGCATAAATACAAACAGTCTACAGGAGAAATTAGCATAAGCAATGCAAGATACTTCTTGGGTACTGAGTTACATTTAGCAATGAATTCAGCTGTGACAACTGGGAAGATTTTTGCCATGTATTATGGGAACAGTAAATTCTGTGCTACCACTGCCACAGTTCAAAAACATAGCTACAAAGACAGCTGACTTCTGGAACCCACAAAATCCTTCAGAGGGCTCCTTGCCTCTGTATCTACAAATTAATCTTGAAAGTTATATCAAAGGTCTCCTAATGTTCTTCTCAGCAAGGGTGCCTCCACTTCTAAAATGACTTCAAAACCAAGACTTGCACTTGGCCAGCGTGCAGAAGGAAGTGTTGCCAGGTCTTAGCCTCAGTCCCACACTTGTGTCTGCACCAACTATAGAGTATTAAGAGATGTACCAGCCCAAATAACTAAAGGCTTTTTCTACATACGAGGTTAGCATTCAGCTCCAGAAATGTACTCGGTTTGCTGTCCCTGAAAAGCCCTAGTCCCCAAGAAGCACTACTCACTTTCAATTTACCATAATTGTTCAAAACCCCCCTAGCGTAACTTGATTTTCTTCAGCTATTTAATCACTATTGACACTGCTCATTCTATTTGCATTTTGATGGATTTTAAACCCTAGCATTACTTCTACACACTTTCTTCAGCTGGGTACTCATATTACTGGACTTCATTCAATTCTTTACCAAAAATTCTGCTTTATCGTAACAGTAACAGCTTTATTGCTCAGTAGCATGGAAGTGCTGTGCATAAATTGCTTCCAATATTGCCTTTAAGCTATCAGACAGGGCAAAAAGAAAGCCTGGTTTCTTCTCAAAAGACAAAGGGAGCTCTTATTTGTATCAGTCAGTGAGCTGTGCTCTTTTTGGCACATGAGGGAATAGGAAAAAACAGAATTGACAGAAAGGCATGGTAACTCAGAAGCATCTGAGTGGAGCTAGCTAATGTCCACACCACTAATTAATTACATTTCCATTTGAAGGCGAGGTATTTATCCTCAGGCTGGCCAGATCAAGATCATAGTTACACTACACTCAAGTATCTGCACATGTGAAAATGCTTTTTGCATTAGGAATAACTCCAGTACTTCTGTAGTTGACACTGCTAGGACACTTGCAAGAGATAGGAGTGACAAACAGGATAATCAGCTGGTGTTGACTGCTGCCAGTATCATTATGTTGTACAGAGCTGTCTCACACACCCTGCACAAGATCAGGTGTTCTGCAGGTAATACCAGAAACTGTCCGTATATTTAAAGTAAAAACCACAGCAAGCAAAAATCCCACCCAACCAACATACATTTTCATAACAGTATTTTTAAAGTAATTAACAATTTAGTAATTCTTTTTGATAAAAAGAACACTAATTTTGAGTTTGTGACTGCCAGCCAATACCTGCCTTGAATATAAAGGTCACTTAAAGCTGACTGTCTTTTGGCTCAGGACAGTGAGTAATATTTACTAGTAAATCCATTTACTTCTACACCAGACAGATGAAAATAAGCAACAGTCTTTATAAATCCATTCCAAACAGCTATGAGGTGTGATGGCAGGAGAGCAGAGGTGTCAGTTCATGGAGAACAGAAATTCCAGGCACAGCTGCAGACCTGAACCCTCACCCAGCAGTGAGAACTGTCAGTAGCCAGGAGGGACCTGCTTTGCTAATCAGGCACCTTCTTCATGGTTGGCTTCAGACTCTTTCAAAATCAGTTGTTTTCTTGCTTACTTACAGGCCCAGCTTGCAACAACTGTTTCCCCAAATGTGAGGATAAAACCTCCTTGCAAAACACTGTGGATGAAGATCTCCTTGTAAATCTCCTTACAAAGTATTAGGCACTCTGTTTTCTGAGAGGAGGATTTTGCTGTCACCAAGTTCACTGAGTAATGGAAGAAATCAAACTGCCCAGCAAGCTGACCTCCTCTCATGCATTATGTCACCAGATTCCTTAAATGAAGTTTTAAGTCTGCAGCGTTGGTCAGGTTTGACTGGTATTTGCCACCTGAGGTTAAATATGGAACTACCTAAGATAAGCGCTAATTCTCCGCCAGCAGCACATTGACAACAGAACAGGTAGTAACGTAATTTACATGAATTCTTATCAAGATATTAATATGCCAAGCTCCGGACACAGCTCTCTAATGAAGTTTTGTATTGAAAAACCTGTCATTTAAAAACAAGTATATTAGTTGTGGAGAGTAGTGATGGGGAAGTTCTGTCTTCAACATACTGGACTAGTAGATACTCATGAATATTTAGTATTTTTTAAATTATAAAAATATGTATGGAGTAAATAAAGGTGTAGGGAACCTGTTCATATATGGCTTATCAATTTGGTTGATAACAAATGCTGCCATCTTTTGATGTTGGAGGCTTTGCCGTTTGTTGTTTTTGTAAAACAAAATGTTACACACTAAACCTTACATAGACTGAAACATCTTGAGTAAAAGCGTGACTGCAGCTAAATCTACACCCTCTAGTTTCTTTGCAAAAAGGAAGAAATAACAGCAGCTCCTCAGGAACATAAAAAAAAATCCAGGTGATGCAGAGGGAAAAAACCACTGGTGATAAAAAGACAGAAAGTTTTGGAGAGAGGACAAGATCAGAAGGACACCATTTTGTTGCACCAGGTCTTATTTAAGTACCAGACTTCTTAGGAATATGAAAAATGAAGCACAAAGATTGTATGAGCCACTGCAAAGGGATTTCTGGATACTCCAGAACATCTAAACTACATCTTAGATAGTATTCCAGAGTTAACAGAGAAGTAAGCTTACAGAAGAGCAGAGCCAACCATCCATAGAGCTCTCATTTAGTAACTATTGCTTCCACACAAATAAATAAAACAAAAAAAATCCTGAGAGCTCACCTACCTGCCAACAGTTCACCACATATTCTTGGAAAGCATTAACTCAGGACTCTTAAGGTCACCTGAAATACTATGAATCCTAACGCAGTGTGTGCCAAGAGGAGAAACAGTTCTGTCTACTGCCCCTCAGAGCCGCATTAGGGCTCCCAGGGCAAAGCACTCGATGGAACACGGCAGGGCTGGCACGCTGCCTAACAAGAAACAAGCAGGGCTTGAAGCATGTGTGACACATACTAAGAGAATTAACTTCTTCTGTCATCTTCCCAGGCGATCATACGCTGTAACACAATTGCAGGAGTATCCATGGTTGCAGGTGAAGTACTCAGAGGGGTACTCTGGTGGGAACTAATGTTTCTGATGTCCAAGAAACGACTGTTCCTGGTTTAACACAAAAGTCAGCAACCACAGTGAGTTGTAGAGAGTTAGATCAGGAGAGTGATTACTCCTAAACACCTACAGCTAGGTGTGAGTTGGCCCAGACCCTTACACCTGTTGTCTCCTGAGGGGCTACACAGAAACATCAATTGGCCTGGGACCGGGGGTGCATCCACTTGCCTAAAGACTCCGGAGAAGCCATGCAGCGAGAGCAGAGCATTGTCACATGGCAGAAGACTATCACAAAACCAGGCAGCTGAGGCATGGAAGCGTAGCTCCTCAGGCCCTGCGTGTGCCTAAAAGCTCTCCCATACCACTGTTTCTGCTCACAAACAGATTCCTGTCCACTCTTAACTAGGCAAGAGGGTTTCCTAAGCAGTTCTGCAAGTGTGGGAAGTAGTGAGAAACATAGGATATCTACAAGTTTGAGGATGTTAACAGAAAAAAGCCACACAAAAGAGAAAAAACAACTGAATCTAGTACTCAATGGTCTTTGAGCTTTCCATTGTCAAAATTTATAATTTATCTAAATTATGACTTATTAAAAAAATTCAAGGCCTGCTCTCTGTACCACTTGCTGCTTTAGCTTTATCTCAGCAGACATCTACCATGGAACACAGCCATAATATCTCTGTATACAATTACTAAGCTGAACTCAAGCTTTTTAAAAATACAATTATTTAAAACACCCCAACATGAAACTTAAAGAGCAGCAGATTAAACAGATAAAAATATACACACACAAAACATCCCCACAAAAAGCCTATGCACACCTTGCATCCTTTTTCAGATACTGTAAAAAAACCCACTTGAGTATTAGTCACATAGGATTTTTCAAAACAGAAGGAAACCAAACTCTGTTCCAGGTTTTGGGGTCCTTTGCAATGTTAAGGGTAAATCTGCAGGTCACAAACCAACAGACCTGAAAACCTTCAATTGCAGCACTGTGGAAATACACTTCCTTTCTTTTTTTTAATCCAAACTTGACAAAGCCAAAAGCAATGACTACTTGTCATGAAAAATGGTACAACAACAGGTTCTCTGTATTCACACCCATGACAAGGCAGCAGATGAGGCACTTGACATAAGTTTTAAGTCTACTACACATAACTGCAAATCAGCTTATACAATAACTATCTGTTCACGTCTCCTCAAACAAATAACGTTTTTTCCTTTCAAGGTCACTTAAATTTAATCTAAACTTTGTTTCATTCTCTCTGCATGGCACTGGCAGCTTGCCTAATTCTAAATGAATTACTTCCAGCTCTAAAATTTTTTGTCACAAAAAGGTTTAAAAAAAGGAAAAAAAACCCCAAACAGCTATCTCTGTGCTTAGCACTTCACAAGAGATGCATAAAAATCCCCGCACTGGAGATGAACACACATCAAGATGCACAAGTGAAATACCACAAACAAAGGAACGCTGCTTTGAAACCCTCACCCTCACTCGACCTCTCTGTAGATCATATGATTAAAATGGTTCCATGCTTCACATTTAAGACAATGCTGCACCATCCATAGCACCAGAGAGGCTGCTGCAGAAACTGCGAAGGCAAAGCATGTTGCTCTTGTGATCCACTTGTCTCTGACAATCTCACAAGACAATTTTAAGAGTCAAAAGAAAAGATGAGAAAGGAACAGATGAGCCATTTGGTCTTTTGGAAAAAAAAAGGACAAGCAGAGGCTTGAAATGCTGCAGAGGAGGCATGTGACTTTTAGCACAGATAAGAGAAGACAGTCAAAGATTAGGTGTTCCACTGAATATTGTGGGGAGGAGGGAAAGCAGAAGAGTGGGAAAAATCTGGTTTGTTTGTTTCTTGATGCAGGAGAGGAGGAGTTAAGCACAACCCACAGAAAACAGTTTAGTGACAACAGAAGGAGGTAATATTGGGGAAGTAGCTAAAAGAACAAACGAATTTATTACAATCTCATTATCTCTTTTATACCCGATTCACACATTGCCGGAGATTCAGCTTACACAAAAAAAAAAGTGGTCTGTGCTTATTTCCCAAATGTTTCTATTAAATTTCATACATTCTAATGAGAAAAAATGGATATTCATCCTATTACAGGAAGATTACGCACCAGCGGGAAGAAGTTAATGACTGAGATCAAAACTCCATAAAAGCTGTTTCAGGAACCTACAGTTTGTAACACTTGTAAGGAAAGCACGTGGTAAACCAGCATAAACTCTTACAGGTGCAGGAAACTGCTGACCAAACAGTGATGCACGGAATGGGTGGAAATGAACGGCATGAACCCTCAGCATTTACAGGCACAATTTTAGGCAGACAATTAGAATCTTACTCCCATTTTCCATCACAATCTCGAGTTCCAAAAGTACAAGCAGGTCCAGTGCCATCCAAGTATTTCAACTATCACAGGTATATGAGAACTCAGCTCTGACACCCATCTTTTAACACTGTAAATTCTTTGATTATGAAAAGCATATTACATTAACTCATAAAAATATGAGCCAGTAGAGAACAAAGTTTTAATTATTGAAATTTCAACAGACAGAAGAACCTGAAGTTCACTGTATGTAGAGGGTCAAGGATCTCAAAGTAATGTCTACTGAAAATATAGACTTGAAATTCTGGTCCTTTTATCCACAGCCTCTTGTAGGAAAACAGAGACTCATAAGTGATGAAGTAACAGAAAACTCCTGATTAAAAAAGAAAGTGACATTTAGATCACTGTTCTAGCTCTAGAGGCATACAGAAATCTCCTACTGCTGTTACCAGAGAAAAATTTGAGAGAAGATATTTTCCATAATATTAAATACTCATGCTATCCAAGTGCTTTCAAAGCAAGAAGAAAAGCTTTATAGCCCACATCTAAAAGGCAAACAGGAAGCACGGCAGCAACGAGTGATCATGGCTACAAGAAAGTAAAACCACAGGAAGAGTTCCTGCTTTGGCTCAGACACTTTCTCAGTTCTTTGCTTTCCCCAAACTCCCTCTCTACCCTACTCCAAAGCCATCCTGCTGCCCAGGGACCAGCTTCAGACAAGTGTTGAGGTTCAGTGCAGGTCTCACACAAGCTGTGTAACACTACGTTTCATCAAAGCTGTCGGATGGCAGAAGAGACAAGCCCACGATCCCCGTTAGCAGAGAGCTGCTCTGAGCTCAAGTGCTCATTTTCTGCCCAGTCCCCTGAGCAAGCTAAGTAACACCAAACTGGCCACTGCATCACACTTCTTTTTGACCAAATGGTAATTAGGGATCAAGGAAAGATGCCAACTACTGCAGAGCTGTCAGGAATGGTTTAGCAGAAGCAGGGGCTGGGGCGAGCGCTGCAGATAGAGGGCTGGGAGGGAGAAGAGGGATGGAGTCCTTCTGATGACAGAAGAAAGAGCAGACACGAGATAACTCCTCAAGTAATCAAGCTGTTGCACTCGGAACAATTTTTTCATTAGACGACTGCCAAGACAGCAGATTGTATTTTCATATAAAAGGCACATACCCACCTGTCTCTATAAACTGGTATGACCAATACAGTGCAAGGCACCATAGAAGATAATCTTTCCCCTCAAGCTGAGGACTTAGTTTTCCAATAATCTGTATCCAGTCTGAGCACTTCAACAGGAATTCTAATTATTCATAATAACAGAAAAGGTTCTCATTTAAGATGATAATATGCATGCTTATGCTGAGAGATTACAACAAAATTAAGTGTATGCAGAGTAGCTCAATTTCTGTATTTTTAAATTCATGAGAGGCACACAAACATAGTTAACTGGAACTAATGATCTAACCTGTTTAATTTGTTTTCCTTTTCTTGAAAGGTAACTGTCTTTTCCTACAGGAATGTTTTTTACATGTTTAACATGCAAATGTTGTACCTGTGCTGATACTTTAGCTTCTTCTGTAGTTTGAAATCAGAACTGCTGTTGGCATCACCTTGCCATTGCTTGAGAGATACTGCATTAGCATTTTCAGTAGGGATTTCTTCTGGAGGAGGCAGATGGAATTACCTTCTCTATGTTTATGCAACAGACTCTTCATATGGGAGCATTACAACAGATCACCATGTGCTTCTCGTAAGGGCCGTGCTTTGGGGAAATCAGAGCTAGCTCCCTACTGACAAAAGGCACTGCAGTCTCCTGGAACAGCAAGGAGTATAATTTGTACTATTAACATGAAGTTATGCATTCTAAGCTACAAACTGCTTTGTTTGCCAGGATTTTAGACACCCTAGACATTTCACTGTATCAAAAAAAGGCAAACCTTCTGCAACTAGATGCTATGAAAAGAATACACAACTAGTTACTCCCATAGCTTTCAAAATCACAGCTTTTCATACTTTGCAGAGCCTGAGGCATGAAAACACTCATACATTCACAAGCCTACTAAATATGTAAAACAAGTCATTATCCTTAAAGCTCCTGGCCCAGGAGAAGACTCAGGACTGTGATATTCAGAAAATAAAGTTTTCAGTATAGAAGTAAAAAGCTAACCTGATCAGGATTTTCAGTTATTTTTTCTTTTTAATAATACCAGTCAACACACTTTAGTTAGGAGCTGCAGACAACTCAAAGTTAACTTCCTCCTCTTTTTCTCAGTGCAAGACTGCACTACCAAAGTCTGCAAGTGTTTTAGCAAAAGGGTTGCCTGTAAGAAATGAGCAGGCTTCACCCACCAACTCTGACTAGGTGTGTCGAAACAGAGTCTTGTGACCATCCTCTAGCCAATGTGTATCACAGCTCGTCACCTACAAGAATGTTTGGGATAGATAATAAGATACAAGTCAGCCATAAATGAAAGCGAAGTGCGAGAGAAGCACTCCACTCTTTCCAAGCATCTGAGGGATGTGGTAAGTGAACACAATCAGTCCAATTCAGCAACAGCATAATATAGCCATTGTTTTCAAAAGCAATGTTAAAAGCAAAACATGTTTTGATAACACGAAGGAACACATGAAATGGTTTCAAACGAACAAAAAGCTATTTTACAACATCCTTAATGTATTGCTAGGTGTGTTTTCTTGCAAACAGAGCTCTGGGCAAGTTATGTGTGAAAAGAAGAAAGAATCTAGTAAGAAAGTGTTCATTCAGATGTTTATACTTAAAAGCACTTAAAAAAAGCCCACTGAACGAGACGTTGCCTTGAGTCTTTTGCAGTTCCTTTGGTTACACATGTTCACTGAATTTTTACACTCTGCTGACATTCCCTCAACTTACACATATTTGGCTGTTTTCACCTTTCCAATTAGCTTAATAGCTAATTTACTTGATGGATCACAACTACACAGGAATAGTGGTCTAAACAAGCCAGTGTTCAACATCTTCAGAGAGACAGAGTGATGCTGGCGGTTCCCATGGGAGAAAAACAATAGACAAGCTCATGAGTCTCCTTTCATCTTATCCACACCAGTCCTCCTCGGTGTTCACAACCAGTATGTGAGGAATATAATTTAGGGTTATGGAAGAGGCATAACCCAGTAAATACATTCTAGCAGTGAATTACAGAGTAAGCCTGAGTCCATCAGACACCAAACGACATTGAGCAATATGTGAGCACCCCATCAGAGGAGGGTGGGGCAAGCAGCCTAGAGAAGCAAAACTGAAAGGAAAAGGGTCAGGTGATGTAAGAAGCAGCCCCAACTTTACCATCTTCTACTTTATTAGGAATACTTTACGATACTACACCAAACTTGGCTTCCCACTTGATCTACTAACTGAATATATGTTTAACCTTTAATAAATGACCAAGGACTGTAAGGGAAAAAAAACCAACCAGGAAGAAGTAATAATTGGGAAAATAAAGGCTTCCCCTCTTCCTGTTTCCTTGTTAGCACCACATCTTAATAGTTATTGAATTTTTAAGAATAACCTTTGAAAAACACTGCTATCTGTGGGGTTTCAATTTTTTTTTTTACCTAGTATTTACTCAAAATTTTCTATTGTGTCTCCTCTTTTCTAAAGCTTCCCTTCCTCCACCTCTAGTTCCTTTAGGGGGTTCACATCAGCCTCTTCCCAAAGCCATAGGCCCTGCTTCTGCACTGGCCCCATACGAACACCTGCAAAGGCCAGTGCTGCCTCATTCATTTGCCCTGTGCTGGAGGCACATCCTTGCTCTTCTTCTTCATGGTACGCAGTGCTGTAGTTCCCAAAACACATAGAATATAGGGAATACCGGCAGAAAGAAAACGTACCTGCCAAGACAAACACAAAATCCTGTATTTTGCTACAAATCCTCTTGATCCTCGTTTGAACTCAACCACAGAGTAAAAACATGCAAAGGGAAAAAACCCTCAATGCAAAAAAACCCCAAACACAAAATCCCTTTCCTCTCCCTTGGTGAGATGACTTTTTCTCAAGAATGCAAACAAAATTCAACAGATTAAAAATAAACAAACAACAAAAGACCCCAAACTCACAACAGAAAAAACTCACAGACAAATAAAATCCTGGGTCATCAAGCATAATTTAGACAAGTAACAACTGAAAAATTCAGTGACAGCAACAGAAGTCAGTAAGTACTTTGCTTATTAAATGACACTTTTTCTTAAAAGCCTGTATGTGCAGACATTAATAGAGCTGATTCATGGGCAAAAAGTGCCAGTCTTCTAGAAACCAGACTTAGAGATGCAAAAGTTCTCACATCAACAGAAGCCAACCCTCTCAATAATTTTCACACAAACGAAACCCTAATGAACTCAGGAGGGCTCTTTGCAGCTTCTCTATGTCTACATAGAGAAATCATTCACCAGCACCCAGTCCTGACTCACTCTTTGATCAAGACACAGAGCTGGGACTCAGATCTTGAGGCTCTGTTCCCAGTTCAAGCAGAGACCACCTGTGGGACCCCGGGCAAGTCCCTTAATCCCTGAGTTTTTGTTCTTTGATTAAGAATAGCCCTAATCTGCCCTTTGTCATACTAATTAGACTGTAGTGGGTACAGAAAACCTGTAAAATGTGAGTCTGTAACCTCACACAGCCCCCTTTCAGGACAGCTGTTACAGCTACCCATGCCCCAGACCTCCAGCAGACTAACTCAAATTTTTTTCAAATGTTCACAGTTTTAAGCGTGATTTCACAGAAAACTTATTTATTCACACAGAGAAATAACAATAGTAATCCGGCAAGTCAGAATACACTGACATATTTGTAACTATCTTATGTCAACATTTCACACAGTACCTCAACAAGCAGTATTTTACAGCTATGTCTCTACTACTTAAAATTCAAATAACACTTTTGCCAGTGGTTCACGTTCTGGTCCAGATCTCTAAATATAAAAAGGCTGTGAAATAACATCAGCATACAGAAAACTTATCCAAAATACTAAGTCATGGCAGAAAAAATTGAACCGATTATTTCTAATGGAAGGCTCTCTCTACCAGTTTACCCAGATTTAAAGTACATGCAAACCTTTTTTTTTTTTTTTCTAGCTAGGGATATCAAAGCATGCAGTTTACACAAATAACAAGTAGTACCAGGACCTACAGACACTAGGCAGATCTACATGTAGTTTAAGACAGTTCTTCATACTTTTGAGCTGTTTCTTCATTTCAGCTTTCTTACTTGAATGCACCAGCACAGTTACACTCAGTAACCCGTTCCTTAGTTTTCCTATGCTGCTTCCAAGTTTCAGCAAGTCTGATGAACACTGCACATCACGGTTCCCCTCCATTTACCCTGCCCAGAGAAAGCCAACATCCTCCTGCACTGAAGTTTCCTCCTGAAGACAGTAAACTGTAAATATCACCCTGACCGACATCGGCCGCAAATCAGATTTATATAAAGACGAGCCCTCGTCTAGAAAGCCTGGATACGGCCTGACAAAACCCTGTAAGCCCTAAATCCTTTCCCCTGCCCGCTTAAGTTGGACGATTCCAGCCTCCTAATGCTTCAATGGCACCGCGCTTGGAGGGAGGAGACCCCCCTATACACCCACAAGGAGTTATTTGATACATCAGATGGATGAACAGCAGTAAAATAGAGGGGAAACTCCTCCCGGGGAGACACGAGGGGCTGAGCCCTCGAGAAGTCCCTGTCCCCAGACGAAGGACCCGGGACCCCCTGCCTGGGCCTCCTCCTCTTCTCCGAGCCCGTTCCCCGCGTCTCCACAGGCGGCCCCGGGCCGGGACCCCG
>VYZT01013938.1:30623-58209 GCA_013400735.1 Pomatostomus ruficeps
CTGCGGAGCCGGCCCCGGGCGGGCCCTGGGCGGGCCGCAGTGGGCGGGAGAGGGGCGGCCCCAGCGCCCGCCACCGCCTCCTTCCCGGGGCGCCGGAACGCCTCCCTGGATCACAGAATGGTTAGGGTGGAAGGGACCTCTGGAGATCACCCGGTCTAACACCCCTTGCAGGGTCACCTAGAGCAGGTGACACAGGAACGAGTCCAGTTTGGAATGTCTCCAGAGAGGGCGACTCTACGACCTGCCTGGGCAGCCTGTTCGTGCTCTGGCACCCTCCAAGGAAGGAAATTCTTCTTCATGTTGAGGTGAAACTTCTTGTGNTAAATATAAAAAGGCTGTGAAATAACATCAGCATACAGAAAACTTATCCAAAATACTAAGTCATGGCAGAAAAAATTGAACCGATTATTTCTAATGGAAGGCTCTCTCTACCAGTTTACCCAGATTTAAAGTACATGCAAACCTTTTTTTTTTTTTTTCTAGCTAGGGATATCAAAGCATGCAGTTTACACAAATAACAAGTAGTACCAGGACCTACAGACACTAGGCAGATCTACATGTAGTTTAAGACAGTTCTTCATACTTTTGAGCTGTTTCTTCATTTCAGCTTTCTTACTTGAATGCACCAGCACAGTTACACTCAGTAACCCGTTCCTTAGTTTTCCTATGCTGCTTCCAAGTTTCAGCAAGTCTGATGAACACTGCACATCACGGTTCCCCTCCATTTACCCTGCCCAGAGAAAGCCAACATCCTCCTGCACTGAAGTTTCCTCCTGAAGACAGTAAACTGTAAATATCACCCTGACCGACATCGGCCGCAAATCAGATTTATATAAAGACGAGCCCTCGTCTAGAAAGCCTGGATACGGCCTGACAAAACCCTGTAAGCCCTAAATCCTTTCCCCTGCCCGCTTAAGTTGGACGATTCCAGCCTCCTAATGCTTCAATGGCACCGCGCTTGGAGGGAGGAGACCCCCCTATACACCCACAAGGAGTTATTTGATACATCAGATGGATGAACAGCAGTAAAATAGAGGGGAAACTCCTCCCGGGGAGACACGAGGGGCTGAGCCCTCGAGAAGTCCCTGTCCCCAGACGAAGGACCCGGGACCCCCTGCCTGGGCCTCCTCCTCTTCTCCGAGCCCGTTCCCCGCGTCTCCACAGGCGGCCCCGGGCCGGGACCCCGCCGCCATGAGGCACCTGAGGGCGGGAGGACAACAGGTAAACCCGGCCCGGAGAGAGCGAGGGAGCGCCGGAGGCAGGGTCTCCTCCCGCCGCCGGAGCGAAAGCCTGGGGCGGGCGCAGGGGGAAGCGAGCCCACCAGGGCGCAGGGGAGGGGGCGGCCGGCGGAGGGTCCTGCCCGCCCGGCCGGCAGCTCCCGGCGCCCGCGACCCCCCGGTGCACTCACACACACACAGCTCCACCACGTAGGCGTAGTAGGACCAGGCCACGACCAGGGCGATGAAGGCCACGGGCACCCAGGCCAGCACCTTCTGGCAGCACTTGAGGACGTGGGACGGCGCCATCTTCCCTGCCGGGCACCGCGGCAGCGCCGGCGCTGCAACGGGCGGGNGTCTAACACCCCTTGCAGGGTCACCTAGAGCAGGTGACACAGGAACGAGTCCAGTTTGGAATGTCTCCAGAGAGGGCGACTCTACGACCTGCCTGGGCAGCCTGTTCGTGCTCTGGCACCCTCCAAGGAAGGAAATTCTTCTTCATGTTGAGGTGAAACTTCTTGTGTTTTAGTTTATGGCCATTGCTCCTTGTCCTGCCATTGGGCACCACCGAAAAGAGCCTGGCACCGTCCCCTTGGTGCCCGCCCTGGAGATATTTATATACATTGACGAGACCCCCACTCAATCTTCTCTTCTCTAGACTAAACAGGCCCAGCTTCCGGAGTCTCGTAAGAGATGCTCCAGATCCTTAATAATCGTTATGGTCCTCCACTGGAGCCTGTCCAGTAGCAACTTGTCTTTCTTGTACGGAGGAGCCCAGAACTGGGCATAGGACTCCAGCTGTGGCCTCAGTGGGGCTAAGTAGTGGGGCGGGATCCCCTCCCTCGACCCGCTGGACACACTCTTCCCGGTGCATCCTTCGCCATGCACCTCGGGGGCCCGCCGCTCTCCGCCTCCCCCCGTTCGCACCGACGGGGCCGTCTCGGGGCGGGATCCTCCTCCAGCCATAAAAACTGGTCTTAAACCTCCAAGTTTCGCTCTTTTCCGCGGTCCTGGCCGGGCGGGTCGGTGTCGGGCAGGAAGGCCGTGGGACGGCTCCGGGCAGCCGTACCCGGGCACTGCCGGGCTGCTGCCTCCCGGTGCTCGCCGAGCACTTACACCGCTCAAACAGCCTGTCGGGTGCCGCAAAGGGAATTTTTAAATGACTTACTGCTATTTGTTTTATCGGCTCTTTCCTGAACGGCGGTGAGCGCCTGACAGCTGCGGGCACACCGCGACCTCGGGCGGGCTCCGCCGTCGGCGCTGCTTTGCGGGGCTCAGCCTCTGGAACGCCTGAAATCTTTAGCCTTACTCTGGCATTGCTGTGGGAGGGATCCCGGGGTCGGCACGGCCCGCCCCATGACAAAAATCCCCTTCTCTCTGCCGAGCCAGAGGTGCTGGAGCCGGGGGCGCGTCCCCCGGCCCTCCGGCGGCTCCCGCGGCGCTCCGGCGCCACCTGGCGGCGGCGGGAGGGACCGCCCGGGGCCGAGCCGGGGACAGACAGCGTCCATAGGGTACCGGCACCATCCCACCCATAGGGTACAGGCACCATCCGCAGGGTACAGGCACCATCCCATCTACAGGGTACAGACGGCATCCATAGGGTACTGACAGCATCTACAGGGCTAAAGACACCATCCCCGTAGGGCAAGGGGTGAGGCTGGAACAGCTCATAGGGATGCCCCGAAAGAAGGCTTGGACACAACAGGATTAGGGGGGCTGGTGTCCCGTAGTCCCTGTGAGCCCCTGGAGCTGGTGCAGTGGGCAGGGACAGTGAGATTGCCTTGGCAGGACAGGGGCAGTTGCTATAGCCTTACCTGTTCACCGAATCACAGAATCATCAAGGCTGGAAGAGACTTTCAACATAACAACTGTCAACCCAGCACCACCATAATCACCCCTAAACCATATCCCCAAGTGCTACATCCAGACTCTTCTTGAACACTTCCAGAGACAGTGGCCTCACCACCTCCCTGGGCAACTTATTCCAGTGCTTGACTACCCTTTGAGTGAAAAACATTTTTGTTCAAAAATCTAATGTGAACCTTCCCTGGTGCAACTTAAAGCCGTTTCCTCTCACCCTCACCTGTTGGTGAGATGACATAACCAATACTAAGAAGAGTGATTGGGAATGCAGAAGCCCGTGAGCATTTTGCAGCCCCATCCCTGGAAGAGTTCAAGACCAGATTGGATGGGGCCATGCGCAACCTGATCTAGTGGAAGGTGTTCCTGTCCACGGCAGAGGAGTTGAAACTAAATGATCCTTAAGGTCCCTTCCAACCCAAACCATTCTGTGATCCTCTGATCCTATGAACAGCTAACAGGGAGGGGACACCCTGGACAAATGCCCAAGACACAGCCCCTGTATGTGTGGGAATGTGTGTTTGTGTGTGTGTTCACCTGTGTATCCGAGCAGAGGAATGAAGCAGCCGCCTCTGGCCCTGATGTACAGAATAACTATGGAGCTGCGAGATGTGCGCAGGCATCATGAGAAGAAGATCAGTCTGGGATCAACTCTTGTGTATGGGCATGCTTGTGCATGCTGTGTATGGGAGCAGGATCAGGACAGTATGGAAGGGGATTGCAAGACTGTATGCAGTAATGCAAGGGCTGTAAAAGAAAGGGATTGCAGGAGCGGGAGAGAGCTGGTGTAAGAACGTGGTGTGGCCCATTCCTAACGGAGAGCTGTAAGGCAAGGGAGGAGTGACTGGAGAGCATCTTGGTTATGGGGTCGTCACTCTTGAGAAGCACTGACAAGGATGGAGCAGTTTGGATTTAATGTGAACTAGGACAGTCTTGGTCTGATGTGCTGGTTAGCACATCAGGGGTATGGTTAAAATATTCCAGTTCGTCTAACCCTCATTAATTGTGGCACTTGGGGACACGCTTAAGTGGTGAAGGTGGTAGTGCTGGATTAGCAATTGGACTTGATGAGCTTAGAGGTCTTTTCCAACCTTAATGATTCCATGATTCTGTTTCTTAAGGGTGTCAAAACATGCCACAGCTGCTGGCACTTGCTTTACCACAAGATCTCATGGGACTGTTAACACTTTGCGTCAAGATAATGGGAAAGGATTTAAATGCTTGGTGTAGAAATAATATTTGTTAATAATGCTTATAGAAGTACTTGATTTTACCTTAGTTTGATATTTGTATGTGCTTTTAATCATTTAACTGCTGTGTTAGTTTCTTAGTAGTATATTCAGTGAAGAGACATTGTACTCCCAAGCCTTTAGGAATCTAAAGAGAAGGGACCTGCACCTGGGAATCAAAGTTACAAACGACTTTTACCAAGCATGTGCTGTGTGTAGCTGGCTGTTACTGTGCACTGACTCTCCTCTTGGCCAGGCTTTCACCAGCTTTCCTGACAAAATCCCATGACCCTTCACAATAAGCACAATTCTTAACATGGAGCACAGCCATGAATAAAAACAGACATAGCTAGCAAAACAGTTCACTATGCTAGGGAAGATGTGATAGGATCCAGCATGATGCTCTCTGTCCCAGGCTTCCTTGCTGATACTGACTCCAGTTTCACCCACAGATACCAGTGGAACCATGTGTGTGTTGATACTCCCTCCCTTTCAGCATGTCCATACTGAGCTGCAGAACAGCCACCACGTGTGTTTTGGATGGAGTCTGACAGTGGCAAAGCTGGAAGCTGTGACATGGATGCTATTTCAGTGCTGGGCCAGACAGATGCCTTGGGTAGGATGGAAGGCCAGTGGCAGCAGCATAAACCTAGGACAGGACAAACTATTTTTGACCAGCTACTATCCAGCAACATTTCCGTGCAGCGTTTCCATCATGACAGGAACTGAAGCAAAACTTAATTAAACAAGGACGACACCAAGGTCGTGAGGTGGTAGAGGGACTATTTATCCCCAGACAGTGCCCCCCACTGAGTTTTGCTGCACAAGAAGCCCCTTGGCACAGCTGGCAGGAACTATTATCTTCCACTTCTGAAAGCCACCTGGGATGTCTCTACAAGGACCTCTTGAGTAGAAATCAACTCCCCGAATAGAAGCCAAGCAGGATGGAAGGAAGCTCTGCTAGAAATCACCAAGCACCTATTCAGCTTCAAATGGCTGCAGAATAGTTTGTGCAAACTTTGCTGCCTCATTTGTGGGGAGGGACAAGTGATGACACTTGGAGTAGACTCTGGGAAGCTGAAGAGCAACTCAGAATGCCATGTTGTGGGAATAGCTGCTCATCACACTCTCACAGGATCCCATGACTGTCAAATATTAAAAAACAAAGGCATCTCTTGTCCATTTTCACATCGCACCTTCATTTCTGGCTGCCCACCTGCTTTAGCCACATTAAAAAATGTGTAAGAGAAGTTAAACATTTCCCTTTGCAGCCTCAGCACCAGTTAGGGTCAGTTGCAGTCTTCCAGATGTTTACTGGTCCTAGAGCAATGCACTGCAAACACTACAGTTACTCAGAATTTCTCTCTTTACTATTTAGAACTTATAATCTACAAAAATTTAATCTCCATTTTGCTTCTGTGTTTTTTTCCCACTCAAAGTAGCTCATCTTCCAGGAACATGCAATCCCCAGGCAGAAGCAACCCAACCTCTTAGATGGAGACTGATACAAATGATGATTTGTCTCATTTATTCCTTGTAATACGAGACAAATTAATTTTTTTGGAGGCTTTGCATTTCTGATGTACACATAAAATCAACTGAGATTATGTAAAGTATTTGCTCTTCACATTCCAGTACAGATCATGTAATCTTGTGCATACCACCTACAAGTGATCAGTTGCCTTTGTTTGCATTGGATCAAATTTATGATCAACATACCTGAATTTCAAAATACTTCCTCTAAGCAACAGGGTTGATCTCATTCTTGCCCTTTATTGGGCAGTGATCCTTTTTTTGTTCTACGCACTGGACATGTGAAGTTCCATGAAACAACAGTCCATGGCCCAGCTTGTTTGTCTGCTATGCAGAACAGGTACTCCTCATTGTCGCCCATTTTGTTGAAACTTGACAACTTGGTTTGAATCCAGAGGGACTTTTGCTTTTCGAAAGAGGCTTGTACAAACTAAGACACCAGAATTAATTTCTAGAAACAACCAATGAGTTTCTGTTACTTCTAGTATATCCCACTGCATTTTTGCCTTTGTTTCCTTTAGAAATGAAGAATAAATGGTTCTTAAACATTATCTTAAAGAAACGTAGAAATGTAAAAAGTGTTATGGGAATACAACAACTAAAATTCTGTAAAGGAGTTACATGCTATAAGTGATTGCACTTGCTGTTATGTATCCTTTTGATATATGTTATATCAACTTTTGAGACTTCTGCAATGTGCAATGTATTCATCTTTATTCCACATAACGTTTAGATGCAATGTGGTACATTTAAAAAAAGATCAGTTTTATTTAGTTATGTATTTCTGTTCAGATGAAGAGTTCCTAATGGTAAAACAAGTAATAATTGATATGTTTAGACTGGCAGCTGGCATAAACCTTAAACTAAATTGTGTTGAGTAATGCTGACAGGCTGCAAATATCATACAGTGACTAATAGGAACCAAAACATTGAACACTAAAACTATGATGAATTCCTTAAAAACCAGGGTTTATCTTAAATACATAAACATCTCTTTCAATCTAAGATATTAAAAATGAAAAAATATTTTAAGACTGTTTTATAATGCATTTTAGTTGAGAAATAATGATAAACTACAAATTAAACACAGAGTCTGATTCTTCAAGCCTGATGGACAAGTCACCCCTCTCCTTTAAAGGAATTTCTTCCTGGCTGCACTTTCAGGCTAACTTCTGAAAGTGATTCATAACTCTATTTTAATTCCCAATCAATCAATCAATCAATCAATCATTTTTTTTTAACTACAGACACAAAATTCTTATAAAACCAAGCATAACTCTTTGCTTTTCCTCTGAACTTGACACCAAAGCTTTTGCTGAAAAATAAAACTTTGAATCCCTGAAAGCAGATACTGCTGATTGCACAAACCCAGATAGAAATGAGCACTAAGGAATTAAACTGCTAGATACACTAAACCTAAATGAGTTGATTTTTTCCAAAAGAAAACCAAACAGCTTGTAAGAAGGAAGTAATTAGTAAACAAAAGAAACCACAAAAGCAATAAAAACCATCATAAACCTATTAACTTCACACAGAATAAAATGTTAGGGAATAATTTCCATTCTAAAGTAAAAACGATTTGCCAAAATATTAACAGCAACAAATAAAAGGCAGCCTTGCATTAAAGCCAGAGCTGGCATGAAGCGCACTTTGGGTGAACACACACACACTTTTGTGCCACAGAAGTTCTTTCTCAACAGTGTCATTGTTTTGATAATTTGGTGAAGTGCAGCTGGCCGTGGTACTGTGGTGCCAGTTCCACTGCCCCACCTTTGCTCCCACCACCAGAAGCAACAAGCAATTTCCAAACACACAAAGTAACCCAGCCACCTGGTATCCTGCTGCCCACAGAGCACTGCAAGAGCTGTTTGAGGGGAGGAGGCTGAGGCCTTTACTGCATTTGGATTCTTTCCACAGGGTTAATTTCATTTGGATTATTTCCTGGGGAAAATGGGATCCTTGATGGCCACTGGTGCCTGATCTTCCAGATGGTCTCGGGACATCCCCACAGGCATGGTCTTGTTCTGGGTGCATGTCCACAGGTAACAGGAATACAAGCATTTTAACACTTTAGATTAAAGCTCCAAGCTGAGGCCATGGAGGGAAGAGTTGCTTTGCTGGCCTCTCACTCTGTTCCCTAGGAGAGATCACTGTGCCAATGCTCGGGCAGTAGGACAGCTACCGACGTGACAGCTACTGACACATCAAACACATTCTCAGTAAACTCAGTACTCCTTAGGTGAGATCTTCAGGTTTTCTCAATGCACTCTCTCCTGTCCCTGCTCCAAGTGAGAGCTGCTCGGATGTCTTACCTAATATGGAAATTTCCCCTCTTCTCACAAAACCCAAAGAAATGACAACCAACCACATGTTGAGCTTATTTACAACTCTGAGAAAAATATAACTGGTGTCATGCAAAAAAGGGATGGATATTTCCTCACTGAGTGGTGAGATTTCTTGGTTATTTTTCTTGAGACATTTCCCTAGTCCACCTTTTGAGTCTATTATCTCTGCTATCACAAACCTCTCCTGAAAGGTTAAGCTTTTGCCCCAGCCAAGACAAGTCAGACAGCTGAGAGGGGGAAAGAGGAAGAACCTTGACAGCTTTACAGATAATTCTATCTCCTATATATCGTGGCCAACCAGGAAGAGTGATCTGGACCTGTGACTATTGGCTCCTGAGATTGTAAGAAAGACAAAACATGTAATGTGCACACCTGTGTATACAGAGATGCACTTTGTTATTGCTAAAAATGTTAATCTGTAATTTCTAGGTGTTAGTCTTGATTTGTTCCTCCTTTTAGTGTTTAAGATCTTAGGTCTAACTTTGCATTTGAAGTAATAAACATTTGTATTTGGTTTTTTATTGGACATGTTATGTCAACAATTATAACCTTGAATTCCTGAGACACTTCAGCTTTCCCTGTCACAACCTTTAGTAAGATAAAACAACTACTTGTTATGCATTCATCTTCTGCAATACAATTAAAGCAAAATAGTCATGAGTCAATTGCAGCTACCACTGTGGTTGATAGAATGAGGATTTTTTCTTCTCATTTATACTATGTGAAAGAGGTCTGAGGGACTCAATGCACACTCACTGATCAATGTACAACTTTTACAGCTTGCATCAAGCCTATCAGTCTTGTATTTCCAGTTTAATATTAACACCATGAAGGCAGACAAACCAGACATCCCCACAGGAACTGGTGGAATCAAGCACCAGGAACGACCACATGAGCAGATTTCCATAATGACGTGTGAATTTTCCTTTTTGATTTAGGATAACTTGGTTTGAACTGTGTTGTGCAAGTGATTTTGCCTTGTGGACCTCTGCCCTTGCCGGAGAAGGAGAGCTGCTGTGTTAGTGGCCGAGATGATATCCACTGCTTCAACAGGAGATGATGCTGCTGTGATGTTCCTGCCTGGGGCCATTATTAAATCCTAGTGTCCTGTATCCTACAGTGCAGGGCCAGACTCCACACAGCAGTGAATAACACTGTTCCCCAGAACTAGAGTACTTCTCTATGGAGGTCAAAAGTGATACCAGTTCTGTAAACCAAACTGATTCCACTGGAACAATTTTAAAATTATTGCATTAGAGTCTGGGTTAATTAGACTTTAACTATAGCTTAAAAAAAGAGCATTTTTGATTCAGTTATTATGTAAACAGGACAGACAAACTCCCCTAAAGAGAAACCACTTAAGCAAAAGAATAATGGACTGCTTTAAAAAGGACTTTTCCCAGTTTGCTTCCACACTTCTTTGGCTCCTTTAATGCTTTCTTTCTTCACGCACTTCCAGTAACCTTGAATGCCTTGCTGCTGCGGTACCTGTTAATAAAGTTAAAGTGTGTTTACCATTTACACAAAAAAGACTCCCAGACTGTGTAAATACAATATATAATGTTGTGCTGCTGCTTGTGCAGTTCACACATGTAATAACAAGTTCTTAGTGGCAGCACTCCTCCCGGATTCATATGCAGTAAGGACTATCCAGTTTAAAATATTAATCTTTTTCTATTCATTAACTCTATCTGTCTTTCTACAAGCATTTACAGGATAGTTGTAGCAATCATCTGTGGTATTTATAAACAATTATGTCAGCTTGTTACCCTCAAACCTCGATGAATTCGGTTCCTCAGGACGCCAAGAAACTCGCTGTGGCTGAGGCAGTCATCTCCATCTAGATCAAAAATCTTGAAGATGGTATCCAAAACATTATCTGACAGATCTTGTCCTGTTGCCACCTTCACTGCTCTCTTGAATTCAGCTAATAAAGACATAATATTACATCACAGGTGACTGAACTTGTAAAGAAAATGGAAAGCACATAAATAGCAGGATTCTGTCCAATTTACAATGTCTCGTGGGTATCCTAACCAGAGAATTTGGGATGTGTAAGCTAGTAAACTATTGGGAGGCCTCAGTTCATGTGTTCTTGAGCTTGCTTCTTCTTTTGTAACACTATCTTTATTAATTTTATTATAAGCTTTTGCAATGCACTACTTCACAAACAACAGTACGAGTGGTAATTTTATGCTAGAAAAAGCTGAAAACGTACATTCTTTTGGCTGTTCCCTGTTCATAGGAATGGTGTTTGCCTCACTATGCTCTCATAAAAACCTTACCATTTTATCTCAAGCCAGTTTCATGACAATTCATTCTGGAAGAAAACTCTTCTCCTGAGAGAACAGTATGTTATGATATGCTCTGCCTCAACTAACAATCTCCTCAGCAACTGTGCAGAAACACAAACCATCAAATGGTCAACGCACTGCTTACAGCACATGGCTTTATATACCTGTAGTTCTGACTTTTAAAGAAGAAGTTTAGTTTTTTTCTACCTCCTCTTAAATGATGTTGAAGAGTTAATGAGGATTTGTGGCAGAAAAAGCTGCCATACCTCTCTGGAGATGTACTTTCATTTTCAGCTTTTTTTTCTTCTCTCTTTACACCACCATGTGCACTACAGAAATACCTACTATCCCCCCTTTTGGTCCTGTGGCGCACAAAACTTGAAGTTTTGACTCAAGTAAGATGAGGAAGTGTGTGAGGCTGCCACAAAACACCAGCTCGTAAGAGTGAAAGGATTATTATTATAGCAAGCACAATTGCAACACATAAATTGGATGCATTTTTGAATGCATCACAGAAGTGTGAATTTCAAAAAGGAACTGGATGTTATTGAAGCATAGCAGTATTGTAGATTCTTACAGCAAGTTGTCTAATGAAGTAATAAATACAGTATTAACATGGTTCTGATTTCATAAACAAGTGCTGTTTATAAATAGCACTATAAATACGATTAGTTCTGAAGCATATTAGAGAGAATAGCATTCCTGACATAGCTCTCATCTTTGTCTCTTTCAACAATTCCAGTATAAATGTAGTTGATTATTTCACAGTTGGTTTAAATAAAATTAAGTTGAAAATCCTTCTGTAAAAGGATATACCACAACTTGAAAAAGACATAAAATATGGGATGCTTATACTAGTCTTAATTTTGTCTTTGAAAAGATGTTGATGGTTTCATCTGAATTTAAATCCAGACATGGCACTGTAGTTTTTAAAAATGTAACATAAAAATAAGGAGAAAGATCTTCTACAACAGTGAAGCATAACAATCTTCAAACCAAGAAGAACCACCTTATCAGAGGGAAAAGATGAGTTGTGAACTTAGAAGAAAAAGAAGTCTAGAACAGAAGGAAGGACTAAAAGACTGTCTTATTTTTGGACAAATGTTCATATGTGTGTGAATATACACATGTACAGACATGCAGACAGCAAGACAAAGAACTCAGCCAGATTCAGGAGAAGATTAGACATGTAGGCATGTTACCTCAGCAGATGACTGCTTTCGATCACAGTGGGGTTCAGTGCATAAACGGAGTAGCAATGAAAGCCACAAGCCGTAAATCCCCCAGTTTTTCTTTGGTTCAAATCCCATCCAAACACTTCTCTTTCAAGAATATGTATTTCTCTTTCCATCTTCTCACATCTCTCATCTTTTTTCACATTAGCCCATCAAATATTAATTTCAATGAATGTTACTACCTCATCACATTTCCTTGGGAACTTTCTATGTTGCTACTTTGAAATAACTTATGAGTGTTGCCCTTCAAGTATAACAACTAAGTAGCAACCTCAGGATTAGAACAAAAATCATTTGTATGTCCATGAAACTTCCGTTGCATTGCTCCTGTTTCCTATACGGAAAGGAAGAAACTCCCCTCCTCCAAATCTTTATTTTAAACCCCACTTTACTACATTGTTTCTTTTTGATAGACATAATTGCATAACACTACACAGTACGGGCAAAATAAGAGATTTCTACTGCTTAGTTTCCTCAGGAAACTATTTTCACTGTAAGATAAAAGCTTTGTTACTACAAACTGTTACTAAAGCATGTATTGTTTCAGCAAATCTTTCCTCATCTAGAATTAACTTGGACTGAGAGCAGCTCTGTGGAGAAGGACTTGGGGATGAAAAACTGGACATGACCCACCAATGTGTGCTCACATCCCAGAGAACCAACTGCATCCTTGGCTGCATCCGCAGCAGCGTGGGCAGCGGGGTGAGGGAGGCGATTCTGTTCCTCTGCTCTGCTCTGGCGAGACCCCACCTGCAGTGCTGCATCCCAGCACAGGAGGGACATGGAGTGAGTCCAGAGGAGGGCCACAAAAACTATCACAAGGATAGAGCACCTCTTCAGTGAAGAAAGGCCAAGAGAGTTGGGGTTGTTAATCTTGAAGAAGAGATACCTCAGGGCAGACCTTACTGTGGACTTTCACTACATATAGGGGGTTTATAAGAGAGAGAGTTTTTACCAAGGCCTGTAGTGACAGGACAAGGCAAAATGCTTTCAAACTGAAAAATGATAGATTTAGACTGGACATAAGAAAGAAACTGGACAAGGTTGTGGATGTCCCATCATTGAAAGTGTTCAAGGTCTGGTTGGGTGGGGATTTTAGCAACCTGATCCAGTGACAGAGTTGTCTGCCTATGGCAGAGGGGTTGGAAAAATGACCTTTAAAGGTCCCTTCCAACCCAAACCATTTTATGATCATGCTTTAGTCTGCTGTGATTAATCCACATACGACAGCACATTAGAACTTATAAATGAAAACATTTTGGAAACTTTATATTATTATTCTTTAATGAAATAGAACTAAGTCTAAATATAGAGTGGTATAATATGTTTGGACTTCACTGTGGTACTTTGGGATAACTTATTTACATTAATTGCATAATTAAAATGATTTTTCCTTTTAAAAAACCCTTATGAAAGGTGTACAGCACTTACCCCGCTTAACAGGACGATTTGCTACAGTAAACATCTGCATGGCAATAGAAAAGTCTTCCAGGTTATTTGTAAACTTGCAAAAAGTCTTGAATTCTTCCAAACTGATGTTCTAGAGAAATACAGAATTCAGATGATACATAATGAATAATACATTTAAATCCCAATTATTCTATGTCATTAAATCTGGTGGAACTTAGTGTTTAGATGTGATTGCCTACTCATTGTCGATATTTGTATTTCTCAGTTGGAAAATTATCATTGCTCTTGTATAAAATTCAAGGGCTGCAATAATTCATTTGGAAACCGTTTCCCTCATTAGATAACCACATTCCAATGAAAATCTGTGTATACATAGGAGGAAGCAAAACAAAGCATACTTTGGGTACCAACCTCTCCTGCTTCGATTCTGTCTTTCACATTCTGCCAGTAAATTTCATTGTTTTCCTCATCAGTGAAGTACAGCAACCATGCTGCAAAATCTTCTTTTCTCATGACGCTCAAACCCTTTGAAAACTTTATAAATTCCATTTCTTGGACTTCTGTTTGCAGATTTTCCATGAATCTAGGTGTAAACAGATATTATCCAACAGTTGATACTTCCATCCCTGTTATCACCACTACCACCTTAGCTACTAAGTGCAACAGGCACCAGCTCTGAGCGATAGACACTTTCGACACCGTTGTTAAAAATAACACTGGTTTAATTTTCCCGGTGCGCGCGGCTTTGTTTCCAGGGCTGCATTTCCATAACGACACCAGCAGGACGCGCTCTCGGCCTGCACAGGCGGCTGCTGCCAGCAGAACTTAGGGACATATCGGACATCTCGTTTTTACTCGTGTTTAAAAATGCGCAGATAAGGAGATAAAAGAATCAGTAAGGCAGCAGCATAATGAATGAATGCAAAAGGACACGGTAACTGAAGTCCTGACACAAGATTTATGAGGTTTCATATTAATAAGAGAGGAACGACAAGATTGGAAAGTGCCTAAAAAGATGAGGCATAATAATCACAAAGGTGAAAGAGGAAATCATTGCTGTAGGAGAAGATGACTGAAAGTCTCAAAGATTACAACTACATGCAGAGGTTTGGCAAATCAATTCTGTGCTCACTAGAGGATGGATTAGAGAGGATTACAATTGACTTGTACAGAGTTCAGAAGAGCACAGAAAATGATGTTGCAGGGGTTTGGGAAGGTAAGAAGAGAGCTGTCTGAGAAAGGAAAGAGTCAACATCAGGGTTTTTAGGAGACACCCATCCTTTTGGGAAGGAAAGGAAAAAGTATTACAAGAAGCAAGTAACAACCTGCAGGTACAGAGCTGGAACTGTGAGTTGTGGCTTTGAGTTTCCCCAGTTTGGTCTACATGGCTAGTACTCATTTTGAAAAAGTTAGCACAGACAATACTGTGTGATCCATTTGATATTTTCCACTTCAGAAATGGGGCAATCCAAAAACAAGTGATGATTTTTAAATAAAGGCTAAAACCAGTGGTGTTTGCCAGAATCCCTACAGTACTACGAAAGAACCCTGCTTTATTGAGCTGCAGAAATTATTGACAGGAGGGAATGAAATTCTCCTATATTGGGACAAAGCAATTAGTTGGAGAAGAGGACAGCTAAGGGTCTATGTAGCCAATATCAGCAGAGGCTCATTTGCTCATCAGTGTTTGCATGGCCTCACTGGGTTTGAATTCTTCCCCTTGAAATTATGGCATTTGAGTCCACACAGCTATCTTTAGTTCTTTAATGAGATCACTTGGACAATTAGTAGCTCGAAGCTTTGTGAAGTCTATAAGGGCATAGCTGAAGACTGCTGTTGCAGCATAAGCTCTCTCTTGTATTTTTTCCTCTAACAGGTAGAGCTGCACATGCAAATAATGGGCCAACAAATGCTTCACAGCTCAGGACATGCAGGTAAATGAAAGCCTGAGAGTGGAGGTGAATTTAAGTTTCAGGCTAGAGCTGAATTAGGGTAATATTGAGGAGGGGTACAAAATGCTGCCACATTTTATATGTGCCTTTTTCTGGTATAGTAAAGGGGATTCCACAGTATAGCCAAACACTAAGGTACACCTCCACAGTCCACCTTAAGACCTGACACACTTCCAATTCCTCCGACTCCCTCTCAGAAGTGGACGAAACACCAAAGGACCAGTTAGTGCAACCACTGTGACTGGGCAGCCCCTTGTCTGCCTTGCACAGCTTGCAAACCACTCTTCTGTTTTCAGCTCCTGCCTTTGTAACTCAGGAGGAGACAGCTGCCTCTGGCCAGCACAGTAGCCAGCCTGTGCCAGGGAGACTGGCTCCATGGCTGGCACAAGCAGCCCTGCTGTGCCCATAGCCCCCAAGAGTCTTCCCAGGTCTTGGTAAGGGAGGTCGAAGTGCAGAGGGAGAGAACAGCATGGACCTGGCATGTAGACCAGGCACGGAGTCAGCCCAGCAGTGACTGATGAAGGCCACTTGGCTGCATTTTGAGAGTGGCCATCACAGGCAAGGAGGAGATGGTATCTGGAAATGTGTGGTTTGTACTTGGCCGGAAGTCACAGCCAAGGCTGTGCAGAACAATATATCTGACCATAGTTTCTAACCCATGTAATGTCTGGTCTGGAGAAGAAGTTGCTGAAAATGAGGTCACATACAGAAATATGCCTAAAACTTGGATGCAGGGAAACAAGACAACATGTGTTTTATTTTCTTGGATTTTTATCTCTGAAAGGTGGACATATTTTGCAACAGACTTAAGGTCGTGACACTTGAGCTATTTATCTCGGGGAGCAAGCTCTCATTCATTTGCATTACTGGTTGCTAGTCACAGTCGACGACATAGAAACAGATTCTTCCACCTTCTCTGAATATTGCATTTCCTTAAGCAGAGAAGCCTTGGTGACCTGCCCTCTAGCCACACTCAATGAAGGCAGGAGAGCTGAAAGATCAGTCATTTCTACATGATGAGGAAGGAGCCCACCAAGCTGCACATATCAGCCTGCTGAAAGGGGCAGCAAAGCCAAAGCAGACAGTGAAGGGTTTGGCTGTGGCATTTTCAGTGTGTTCTTGCTTCTGTACCCTCTTCTAATTGAAGTTCATTTCAACTTGTAGGCTTGCTCCTGGCAAGCCAGAGTGGGAAGATTTCCTGCCATATGAAATGCTACTTGGAGCAGTAGCTGAAATCTGCAATTTAAAATTTATGTGATAGTTTCCCATATTACAAAAATTAAAATACTATGAATCATCGCATCAGCATTCTAGGTCACTCTTATTCCCAGATGTGAGAGTTAAAAATCCTAATGAGGTTTTTTTTTTAAGTGAAAGTTATTAAAAGTTATTAAAAATAACTTTCTGGTTAGGAAGTAAAACTTGATACATAAATGTCAAGACACCACTAGGGATACTTGCTTTTGTATCTTCTGGATCACAGTGCAATGAGTTTCAGCTGTGAAGTCCTCAAAATGTATCAAGATATGAGGAAAAACAAGCACAGGGATGAAATTCCTGCTCTCTCAAAGTCAGTGGGATCTTGGCTGGGGACTTTGTATGGAGTCAGTATTCAAGTACAGGAACAGGATTCTGATGTGCTCTACAATTAAAAAATAATTACACTGGGAATAGTCTTGTACTATAGTAGATTGAAAAGAAAAGAAAGCTCTAAGTTTCCAAGTATCAAAAAGGAGAGGTAAACCATAAATTCGCAAGATGGGGAAAGGCTAGGAACAGACAGTACTTTCTTTAAGACAGCCCACTGTATCCACACTCTCTGAAACACCCACGTTGAAGGCCAATGGCCAAATTTGTTATCGTGTTACAAGAGCATCCAGAAACCTTATCAGGATTTATCCCTCATTTTGTAATATGCTCTACTATAGAAAGAGGGAGCCTCCCAAGGCTTTTTGGCAACTCAGCTTTAATAGTGTTAATCCACCACAAATAGAAGTGAAAATGTAATAAAATAGGGGAGACCTCAGGAATGCACTATTCCCCCTCCAAATAAAGAACTGTTAACATTGTATTCTTTATGGCACATAAAGTAGTAGATTGAAACACTAAAGGAAATGTTAGGGAAAGTTTTTTGTTCCACCTCTTGACCTGAACTGTCTGTGCAGAGCTTTAACACTCTTAATACAGAACTGACCAGTTCCTGTCGCACTGATTTATAGGAAGGAAATCTAACAACAACGTTACTGGTGGATATACCACCCCAGCATTTTTACCATGCTTTGGCTCCTCTTAGGACACCAAAGTCCTTTTGAAGAATTGATAGACTTCTCTGCACCAAAAGACTGTGGCAAACCAGCTATGAGTTGCCTTTTTTGCAATCTGACTTTGAAACCAGAATACAGAAAATGTAATAAAGGCTTGACCATTAACCTTCAGAGAACATTTATATCTATGCTTGTAAATTCAGGTTTATAAGCATTAAGATAGTTAATCAATCTCACCATTTTCAGAATTGCAGGCAAAACCCTTTGATTTACTATCCTCAGTATTTCCAAACCAAACAACTCACTTTCATTTATAAGCGTTCTGTAGAAACTAACTAAGCTATTCTTTTGCTAAGCTTACAGGAAAGGAAGAAAAATGTTTTTCTCAACCTTTTACTAAGTATTTGGGAAATATTCAGATTGAGTTATGACAGGAATATCATGAAGGCAGATTTTGCTGCTGTTCTCCACTTCCTCACTGCCTGATCTTGGCTGTAATTGATGCAATCTCTATGAGTATTAGGGCTTTCTCTCTATGCACACGCACAGATCAAAGTGTAGGAACAGAAACAAGTAAGTAGGCAATCACACTCTATTTCTGCAAAGCAATTCCAAATCCCCAGATGAAATCACTGAAAATGTACAAGCTGTCATCACAGTAAAGGCACTTCCTGCTGGCTGATGATGTTACCTGAAAGAGATCCTGTGCCCATGCACTGGCACACACACACACCACAGCCCACAGCCCCCCAGAAATTTCAGCACTAGCAGTGGGGTCCAGCCTGGATCATTCTGGCTTCTAAAATGAAAAGTTTCAAATAAAATCTATCAAGGACTTCAAAATACTAAAGGAAAGAAACAGGACAGGTAGGAAAAAGGCATGATTTGTGTATGGTTATACAACCTGTGACCTCCAATCTAAAACAGAAATAAAAACAGAATCATAATTAAAGAATCTTTCTGGTACAAAATTCTATTAACTGATGAGAAGTTTGGAAGCAAGGAATCAGGTAAGAAAATGCCATAAACTGGATTTGAAACTTTAATTTTCCTCATACGATTAAAAGATGCCCATTGTCTAACCATACTGAGAAGTACTTTTTTTTTGGTAAGATATCCCAGGAAAAAATACAACAATCAGAGAGTTTTTTGAATATCCTTTCCATACTCTCTGCACTTTTCTTTTTTTCCCTCAAGGAGACTGTGAGAGATTTAAGCTTGTTTGGGGACAGATTATGGAAAGAAAGCACAGCAGTCATAAACTGTTTAGGGAGTGAAATACTGTCTCCTCTTTTATTCAGGATTAGACATACTTAAACAAGATCAGTAAGGGACATTTTTTCAGGGGAAAAAAAATCCCCTGTGTCTGTCAGTTAGAAATATTTCCTATACCTAGAAAACAAAATAGTTCCCCACTCAGAATAAAAGTACATACAATACATTTGGAAATTAAAGCACAAGTTAATTTTTTTTTTTGGAAGGAAAAGACCAAAAATTATTTCTGTATTAAAAAACAGGAGAAATCCATACCAAAGAGGGACATTCTCTAAGACAGGACCTGGTCTTAGAAGGTGGTATTATTGTTGAGATGTAAAACTGAGTGGTGACATCTCTAACAGAAACTTGTTCAGATCTTCTGAGAAGAAAGTCAGCTTCCTGTATTAAATCTATCCTTCTCTGTTACATGATTTTAGGCTTACTGCATATTCTTCTATATTTTCTTAAAATGTTACAGGAGAATACTGTTCCAGCTGTATTTGACTAAGAGGCCACACCTTTAGTAGTGATATATATAAACATACTCCAGAAATTTAAATTTCCTGACATTTGCCAGGGAAACAAGCTCCCGCTTTTGAAATTGTAAATTCTTCTTAATAATTACTATGTTGTCCTTACGTTAAGGACAATACAACTAACAAGAACTCATCTATCAGTCTGAAGCTGAACATGGGTTCCCTCAGTCCCACCTTAAGAAGCCTGAAGATCTCTGAAACTACCTTTACATTTGGTGAAAACACTGCCTGAGGATTGTCCGTGTGAGTATCAATACCTGTGATTTCCCAAGAAGCAAGCACCAGCTGGAGACAGAGGCCTAACCGTTCTCCCTCCCTATTCTCGGCATGCCTCCTGAGTTCAGGGCAGTAGGAAGGGAGACACAAGAACTGGGTTACAACAGCCTCATTGCTCCAAGAGATGTAGGCAGTTTCCATTTTCTTTGTGCCATCTGAACACAAAGAAAGGAGAAGAGGGCAAATTAATTGCCCTAGTATATTGACTGTGGCTGTCTGACATTTTTAAAATGTTTGGACTGTGGGCTAAAAGGCATGGACAACGCTGATGTATATGTAGATAAAGATGGTTGCACACTTATAAAAGGACTTTTTAATGCCAGACAAACTGAAAAGAGGGAGCATGAGGAAAATATATGTAAGTAATGAGATGAGAACAGTAGTCCCAGCTTTCAGAATTCTCATGTAAGTACAGTGAAATTTCACAATGAAAACATTTCTGTTTTTTGGGGTGGACTTCTTTCTTTTTTCCCCTATCTTTGGGTGGTTTTGGTTTTTCTATAGTTTTAAGGACTCTGCAGCACAGCAATACCTGTGTATTTAACTAATGTGACAAGTTTTAGTGTGTCTTAATCAAACTTAATCACCTCTACTTTCGACTAGGTACTACACTGATCAATGGAAAAGCTTTCTAGGCAAGAACTTGGAAAATGATAAAAGCATTTACCATCATTATTTTCTCCTTTTGACAATGATCTATGTCTGTAGAGCTCATCAGTCATCTCTTGTAAAAACAGTGTGGCACTTTGATCAAACAGCCAACAATAGCTTCCCGCATAAGGTAAAGTGTTATGAGAGGCCATCAGATAGAAATCACATTTTCTCTGAACAATAGGAACCCAGAAATTATGCGCTTGATTTACTGGCAAATAAAATCATGTGAAAGGTGATATCCTCACAGAGGTTAAAAAGACAGTGATCCTTTTATTCACCTTTCTGCGTGTTAAACAAACTTCACTGTCATGCTGCAGCTGAGATGGAGTGTCTACGCAGTGATAAAGAGGCACATTCCAGCCCTACGAAACTGCCACTGTTGAAAAATTACCTGCATTAAACCTTACACTTATCCCACAAATTTTAAGAGCAAGATGTGGGAGTTTGATTTTGATTACAGGCCTCTATCTGTGTGGCAGGCAAAGGTCTTTAACCTATGCGTTCTGAATGTACAAGGTACATAGTTTCATCAATGTCATGCCTCATTGGGTCAATGTAGGATTTTATCTAAAACCTGAGGCTTTTCAGTTTACACTGTATATGCAAACACAACCTTTTACTGGTGCTCTCTGCCTTTTGTTTCATTGAGAGGATCTATGGTATTTATAGAAAAGGGAGCTGGAGACATCTTAAACTTATTTTACTCACTTAGATTCCTATTGAGCTGAGGTCTTCAAAAGGGAAAGGTTGTTTATTTGAAGACTGGTATGTACTAGAGCCACTGGAGCCAAACACTTTTTAGTCTACTGATTGCAAAAACATTCATTTTTAAGTGGGCTGCCACACATTCTCCACTTCCGAATACAAACTGAAGTAAAACAAATTATTCTACTTCATTTTTGCAGTCTGTAAATGACTGATTATTTTTGCAGAAAAGGTAATACTGATGTAGACAATCTCTTGATGCCATGCAAAAAGATGTATGTCAAGATTCAAACAGGTATCTCCATAGTCCCAGTGCAAAAGCAGTTCAAAGGGTAAAAGAAAAGGCATAGGGAAAGTTTCAACAGAAGCTGGAATTTGAAGCAAGTGGAGAAGTTGTCTGTGGCTGTAATGGGGAAGAAGGTAGCTCAGCTCAGAAAATAATTTTTAATCGATCAGAAATCACTTTTTTTTGGTGATTTGATCACAAAAAATACTCATGAATCCCATTGTTTTAAGGTATGCCCCCACACAGGTGCCAAGAATGGGAGTCTCAACCCTCCCGCCCATTGCTGCTTGGAGTTATCACGGTGCTCAGCTCCCGCAGACAGTAGACTCAAGAAGTTAAATGGGGAATTCAGTCATGGAAAATCATGAATAATCTCCACTTCATTGCTTAGTTTTCTGAAACAGCTCAGTGTAATGTCAGGTTAATGCCAGTATTAGTGTAAAGCACAGGGGGTAGGAACAAGACTGGTTCCTGTTAGGCTTGCCTAGCTGAAAAAATACCTGAAAAACTCGGAAAAGCGAAGTTTCTCCTTTCCTTGTTTTCCAAAGAAATGTACCAGCAACACAGTATTAACATCACAGCCGTCCAGTTCTGTTTCCTGTAAAACAAAGAAACTGTATGATTGTTATGCATTGCATGATCATCACTATTCACCACAAATCCAAACATTTATCTGAACTAGAATTTCACAAGACATACTTGAAATTTAATTACTGTTCCCAAAGCTATCACACAGGATCTGAGAGTTGAACAACTCTTCCACATCAACTGCTAACAGTGTATTACAAGTTCTGTTTCTAGATACTCTGTATGAAAGATAAGAACAATTTCCAACCACCACCAATACATTCTATTATTAAAATGGAGAAGGTTGCAAGTTAGATCCTTAAGAACCTTTATTCTTAGGTGAATAGAAGGCTTAAATAAAGTTAACATCCATAAGGAAGTTTTTAGTTGTGTATTTCTAATATGCAACAGCCATTTAAAATCTTTCATTATAGTCTAATAAATGAAGCTAGGAGAATACAAACACTGACAATGCTCTGTTTTAATATGGTCTTACAAGGCTTCTTGGAAATTATCAGTGTCAGTGACTTTTCTAAACACTTTTAAAATCTGAAGAAGGAATTTCTGCAGAGAAGGGATGCACACTATTTCAACTCAATCTTTAACATGCCTAAACCCACACATAATGCTGGATTTCTGCTCTATTCTTCTTTCAGCACTAGCATACTGGCATTTCTTTGAATGCAACAAAATACTAAGCAACATGAAGAGAGAATTTTTTTTAAAGTCTGTAGGGATTTCAGCAAACTATTCTTATGACATCTAAATAGCCTCTGTGTCTTTTATCTGGTTGAAGAGGTAAGATGAAAGATAAGAGTCTATTCATAAGATTTAATACTAATGGTTATTTAGCTTTCAGCATCATCAATAACAAGTCCCATTAGTCCCCCGTGTTTCATGGTTACTGCATACATGACACAGTTATTTTATAGTTAAAGCAGTAACATTCCTCATTTCTACTACAAGCTATAGTTCACCAAATGCCACTGATATGAGTTATGTATGAGTGAACCTAGAAAAAAACACTTTTCAAGTCATATGCAAACTGTACTTACTGAACTTTTATCATTTAATTGCAGACAAAGAATATTTAAATACCCACAAGATCCATCCTTCTGAAGTTTAAACACTTTAGATTACTGTGAAGACTGATGCATAAACATTGGTATATGCTTTTTTGAAAGCCAAAAGTCAAACATTCATCTATGCTTATTTGAAATTCAAACCCAAACTATTTATATCAGAATGCAGTTTTCTAAGAAGAAACAGAGAAGAATCCACATATCCCTCACTGCAGCTAGATTCTAATCTGCTTTTTGTGGGTTTTGCTTGTATATTTAAAGGAGACTTGAAAATTGCAAGAAATAAATTTGCTGATGTAATTTTATAAACTGAATTAATGATCACACAATTTAATGCTTCTAATTTAATTACTCCAATTACTCTTATAATCAGTGTTGTATTGAAAACAAACTGAAAAATGAAGTTTAAAATAACCTTTTCAAAACTAAGCCTATGACAGAAAAAAAGTTTTTTCTTCTATTCATATTTCTCTAGTTACAAGCTAGAAGAAGGCATACAAACAATACCTACCTCATCTTATCTAAGATGACAAAGCCTATCCCTGGATTTATAACAAATATGCACCTACTTGCTGGCTACCTTTATCAGTTGAAATTCCACCATGAAATTGGCAGATGTCCAAACCCTATGTTAGTGAGCGTTAAATGTATTTTAAAACTACAAAACTACTTTTCTTTAAAGCATAAAATGCAATAGGAGACCACAGAGACTACACCTTAGGGTAAAATTTTAAGAAAAATTGCTTTTCCTAGAGTTAATGCTATTAAATTAAAGTACATGTTAGTACATAATTCCTTTTTGTCCACAGAGTCATTAGAAGCTTTTGCTGCTGATCTGTATAAATTAGTACGGACATGACAAATCTTTGTTAGAAGATAATGAGAATTCTATTAATATTTCCAACACCTCACCCTCCTGAGCCTGGGTAAAAGAATAACTTACACTTGGAATGTCTCTCTTGGCAATGAGAATGACATGGTAACTCAATCTCAAGCTGTAGAGCGGACCAGACTGGTAGCTTTGAGTTGCTATCTCAGCTGAGTGAAAGTTTGTATTCTGGTGTATCTGGCTGCTTGTACAGAGTGGAAAAGGGATCACAGTGGTATGAGTTTCATCTTGATACAAGCACAGGATGGGGCAGGACATGTATCACAACTGGGGAACTCAGACATGTTCCAGAGTCCATTGGTTCAGACAAGGAATCCCAAAGACCACACAATCTGATGCCACACAAGTCTATGAACAAATGAACATGTGTGCACATATTACAAACATGGGCTAATTTTCCTAGAGTAATGTTAATGCCTCCTACACTTTTCAAAAGCACCAGGAACTGCTGAATTATGCAATTATTCCTTTTTAAGCAAGATCAGATAACACAAGTTATTTCCTTATGACATTACACAGGCTGTTAACATAAGAGGCCTGATGCTGCAAACACTGAGTCATGGGCAAAGACCTACCTAATCCTGTAGCTCCCCACTGAGCTCTTGACATTTGGGACCTGATACTGCAGCAAGTACCAACAAGTGCCACTGAGAAGAAACTTATCGCACAGCGAGATGGGATTTTCAGAATAATGTACCTAACTGATTTTCAAAACTCATCTGAAATGTTAATAGACTTACTGTCTCTAGATTCTTACCACCTTTTCTTGCAGAATTTGCCTGAGGCATGACTGCAAAGCATTCATCATGATTAAAATCTGCAATTCGTTTCTTTTCTCTTGCTTGCTTCCTGAGAGATGGTATTTGCTATGCAATGTCTTATTTCACTAGAAATTGTAAAAATAATACATATTTTGGATTGAATATTGTTTTAGTTAAGACAGAAGGAGAGTGAGTAGATGGAAGAATGGGCAGAGAAGTGAGGTTGGGCAAGGAGGACAATATGTTAGCTCTGTCTGCTAGTGATGTCCCAAATCCTTCCAAAGGTAAGCCTAAATCTTTGCAAATTTTCCTGAGTCCACTTACCTGAAATCCTCTTTTGTTTTTAAGCTGCTAGCTCAGTCAATTCATCCTGCCAGGCTTCTATCTGAGCCTAGCTTTGCACACTGCTCAAAAGAATTCAAGCTTTCTGTCATTTTGAGAGTTTCCAAGATGCTGAGATATATCTTACAAGTCAGTTCCGGTAAGAAGGTTTAAAAGATGTGTCCATTATGAAATTAATCCTAACAGTTACAGTCAGTCAGAAGAGCTCTAAACAGGCCAGCAAGTGAGACCAGGAGATCCAGATCTCCAAAAGAAGTCCTTTTTGGCAAAGCCCAGACAGGCTCAAGTGGGCCCCAGAATGAAACCATGTATTTTATGATGAATCAACTTTCATCGTAATGTAAATCCATACCGAAGTTTTTTCACGTTTTGCAATGGACGTTCTTACTAGGTAGGATTCACGAATACATCAGGTCTGATGCAGAAGGGCTAAAATGTGCACAGCTTATTCTGCAGACGATAGACAGTATTTGAGAAGTCTGATAGAACATCTTCTAAACAATAAAAAACATCCAATAACACCCATAATTCCTATTACTGGGAGGATTAGTTGTTTTTTTTTAATGACAACTAATGCCATGGAATCACTCTGCTATACACTTAGGGCCTTTAGTAATGAAGAACATGTAACTTCATGGATATCCTCAGGTTTCAGTGCATCACCCACAGTTCTGTATCAGTTCATGAGGAGGTACAGAATAAAAATGGTTTCCAGCCAAAGGGGCTGAAACTAATCTGGGAGTAGATGCTGTAGGAGACACTTTATGCCCCAAATAGAAACAGGTTGAAATTTGGTCTTGTTGCAAGCAGGGTGACTGTGTCAAGCATTCAGGGAATGGCAGGGGGGCACTGCAAAGCCTGAGGCTGCCTGACCCATGCCCTTCTGGCAGCCTGGGAATGCAGCTCCTACACACTGCTGGGGACAGCTCCTCACAAGAACCCAGGCCCTGCCTCTCTGTTGTGGCATACTATAAAAATATTACTTTGCACAAAAAGAAGAGATTCCATTACGAGGACCTCCCTCAGGAGGTGTGATGTGCTATGAAGTCCACTCTTTTGATCAAGGCAGACTTGGCCTCAAAGGCTGAGCATACCCATCCTCAGCACGTGCAAACCTCCTTGCTCTTGGTGCTGAAAATGGCCCGGGTGGCCTGTGACAAACTCCCCAGCCAGCCCCTGTTCAAACATGTTTCTTTCTCTCTCTTGAGGTTACAGTCTCATCAGATGGAATGGAAAAATAAAGGAATTTCCTTGTCCATGAAGTAAAAAATGACCCAGCACTTTTTTAATAGCCTAATATTTTGGTATCAGACAGTTTGGCTCTTTAAGGCGTTTACCTGCTTGGAGAGCTTTCTTTAAAGCACACAGGAACATCACACGGCTTCTTGGTTTAAAGTATCTAAAATCTTTCCAACAGAATTTAATGTTAAATTGCTGATACAAAACATACATATTTATGTTGGAGAAGATAGGTCAAGAAAAAATGTGCATTCCATCTGAACTGAGGGGGTTACAAGATTAATAACAGACTCTTTGGGGAGGGATATTAATTTTAGTCTTGGACTATATTATTGTAAAATGTGATGTGTAAAATGACAGCATCCCTGTTACAGTACTACTGCACTAGAAAAGCATAGCTCCCAGTCATCACCTCCCTTCAGTTTTAGGCAGACTTTAGTTATACTGAGCTATGCAGACTCTGAAGCACTGGGTAGAAAACTTTAAACCAGCCAGAGATTCTAGGGAGCAGATGGACAAGTTATGATGACCTGCACAGTTACTGTGGCTGAGGAGATGCATCACAATCCCGCAATGTCTGAAGGTCTAAGTGTAAAATCTTGTCTTGACCAGGTAAGCAGTGATAAATGTGTGAATGACTAATGCCATTTACCTCTTTCAGAATCACAGAAAAAAAAATTTAAAAAGAGAAGTAGACATGTTAAAACAACTGATACACAAATAATAGAAAATTATTAATATGTGAGTCCAAAAGTACACTGCTTATAGTCAGACTCAATTTTAGTTCAGAAGTTTTTTGTTTAAAAGAGATTAGCAGCTGTGTCCCCAACTACTAGTTAAATGTTAACAAAAACCCCAATCATACTTTTCACGCTTAGTATGAAAATGTGTTCACTAGGGAATCCAGAAGCATATGTTTAATGACTTGGAAATGAGACAAAGCATGCAATTCCCAACATTAATTTCATTTCAAGAACAAATATAGAATACTCCGTATTGTCATTCCTTTTCTAACGGTAGCTAGAACTAATTTTTAAGTTTACCCATTACATAAAGCATATTAAATGAGAGGTATTGGAAGTACTTGATAACTCATTAATCTAAATTGAAGGGCCTGAGAGCAAAGTCCCTGATCTAAACAACTGGTGTGTCCAGTAGCTATTTGCCACCATTAGCACTGTTTTCATGGCCAGAACACTAAAGCACCTTACACTGTTAAGAGCATCCTTTTAAGGAACTCAGGGCAGTCACACAAAAGCAACAGGTGCTGTTCAGTGAGCAATACCTTTTCAAAATAAACCAATTCTTCTGGTTCATGCACTTTCCCACCATAATCTAGATGGCTTCTAGGTAGGGAATTTGGCTCTCCCTTTATCATGAAACATGGTCACATGTTCAGCTGGATGTTTCATATGAAGAACAGTTCTGCCAGGAAGCCACATGGAGTATCTCCTTTGGCCTGTGGGGAGGGTGTTTGAGCTGAGGCAGTCACTGCCCCTGTTGACTTCTGCACCATTTCCTCCAGACTGATTAGAAAGAACCAGGTTCCAGTGTTTTAAGTCTGCCTGCAGCTTTCCTTCACCATGTGCACTTCTGCCACAGGATTGCCAGACCGCCTGCTCTGCAAAATGGGGTGTCCCGGTTTGAGACAAA
>VYZT01013942.1:0-34014 GCA_013400735.1 Pomatostomus ruficeps
AAATCCCTGTGAGCTTCATGCAGTTGCCTGATGCGCTCATCAATAGCCACCTGTTAAGAGAGGAGAAAAAAAATGACTCTTTTCTAGACAAGAAACAAAAAGCAGTTATAGTCAGACCATTTTTTTTATAAGTGAACATTCAGTTTAAAATTAAGCGGGTTCCTGCAACAATTGTTACCCTTCAGGGTCTAGATGAGATTAAATGTGTCACTGGAAAAAAAGAAGGTAAGAAAAAGTTTGTTTTTTGTTGGTTTTACCCATTTTAACTGATGCTAGAAGAAGCTGAAAATAAGAAGGCTGGTAAATAAAAGTGTAATAAATTGGCCTGACTTTATGTATCTGAAAAGAGTATGACTGCTGCTTGTCAATATTGAAGTGAAAACATTCATCTGTTAATTCTTTTCCAAAACTACTTGTAAAGTACTTTAGAAAGTACACTATTATAAATCAGCATGTGAAAAGTAATCTCTCTTAATGTGGACAGGACAACCATGTTTTAACCAAGTGCTGAAATGAGGTTAACCAAAAAAGAGAAGCTGGTACAAATATTTCTTTGTTTTTCCAATCAGTCAAATCATAGCCCTCCGACCCTTTCCTTGGAACAGTCCTTTGAAGAACCTGTTCCTAATGTTTTGTTGGGTTGGTGTACTGCATGAAAACAGAGACAATAGTTTAGGACTGGTTTTATCTTTACTCTTGAAAATCTCAGTAGAGTGGAGTACTGAGCAGCCAAAAGGGGGTGGTTCCAATAAGATTCCCTGGTGAATGAGTGACATCTATCAGTCCCTTTATAGCCTATATGCTAGAAGGATGTCATTAAGTTAGACCTAAGAATGGGATTACATAAAACAAGGAAAAATGCTTGAAAGTAATGATAGAATATTTTTGAAATGTAATAAATTAAGTAACTGATAGGAAGTAGGTTCATTTAAATATTGCCTGTAAGAAAAAGTGTTCCATCAACACTGGCAGAGCAGAAGGTAAGTGGGTTTTTAATTGGCCTAATCGTGAGGTACTTAACACGGAAACAAATTGGCTGCACAAGTAAAAACAACCCACATTATAAAACTTTCAGGGATTTTTTTTTTTGGTTGTTGGTAGGAGGGAACTATTGTATAGTGACAGGGCATGACACAGTCAGAAGGGAAAAATAATGATAGAATTAATGAGCTATTTGATATGATTGTGTGTGTTTGCCAGGTAACCCCTAGACCCCAAGATCTTGTTTAGCTAAGCAATAGCAATTTATTGCCCAGACATGATTTCTTTGCTTGCAATTTTAAAACTAACACTATAAGCAAAAATGCCCATTTCCTTTCTTTCCTCAAACTATTTTCAGGTGTTTTTCCTGCAGCTTCCTTCATTTCTATGTCATCTTTTCTCCTCTGGCTTCCCACTGAATTGCATGGACAGATGTTCTGTTAAGCAGTGCTACATACCAGGGACTGGCTTTGAGCTTGAGTTCACTCCCAATTCACTGCACAGATACAAACTGGGAAACTCTGTAAGTGCATGGAAAACCATGAAAGGGCTGCTTCTGGTCATCAATATAATTAGCTTAAGTACAGAATAATTAACTGAGGTGCTATTATTTCTAACCAAGAAATGACCTTTCAATGAAGACTAGAAAGATGATCGTAAACATACATAACAACATGCAAATAAAAACTGCTGGAAAAAATGTAATGAAAATGTATATACTCTTTAGAATTGTCTTAAAATGACCTCATAACATACTTCTTGTGTCATTAGGAAATATTGGTTAATATATAAATATATGGCTCCTCCTTTATATTAGTACATACTTTTCATGAAGTCAGCTAGGATGGAGAAAGTACTTGCCGGCATGAGGAATCCCTAAGGAGAATGAGACCTTTACAAACATACAGTGGGGAGCAGTGTTTCATACAGGAAAATTTCAACAGCCAAACTGTGGTCAGAAAAGGGCATGGGAACCCTTCAGTACACATGACCACTGTCAGCACACAGCCTATACCACTTCTATAAGTGTGCTAAAACTGAGAATTCCAATCCCTTCAAAATATCCAGGTGACCTTTAAGCTGCACGAAGTTATTAACCTGAAGATTTCTAGCTGTATATGTACATCAGCAAAATAAAATACCTTACACCCTTCAGGGTAAACTTTCCAACTGAGCAGCTTTGGATGTGAGCCAGGAAATACCTCTGTCTAGAGGTAGATTTTGTCAATTCAGAGAAGAATAAAACATTGAGAAATCTTGAGTATTCTCCAGGAAATACCACCTGAGAGTACAAAACGTTATTCCACTTGGCTGCCAGGAAATACCACTTGCTGATGTGCTGGCATACTACCTTTTGGGTAAAAGGTAGTAAAAGATGAACTCACAGGTGGTGGTAGAGCAAGGAAGATTACTGCAGTCAGTTTCTATTAATTTTATCAAAATGAACACGTAAGTGATAAAATAACAGAATTTGAACCCTCAATAACTTGGATCATGGTGTACAATAAAATACCCACTGAAACAATCCTTGTTTAAACTTACAGAAGAATGTGTCTCTCATCCAGTAAAATCAGAGCTGGATTTCACTTTGTGACTTACACCCCAACAATATGGAGAATGAGATTATATCCAAATAAGTCTTCATAAATGTTTCATGATTGTTGAAAAAAAGTCTCACTGGCATGTAAAACTGTTTCATATTTTTAATAAACAAACAGGTATATATATTATATAAACAATAGGTAATTCCCAAATTTTAAATTTTGTCTTTTTTTTCCCCTTCAAATCAAATGAAATAGGTGCCTCCAAAATGAGCACAAACAGTACCCCTTGTATTTTTGTATACCAAAAGCAGTTAAAACAAAATGTGAACAACTGGAGCCTCGTGGGAAGAAAACTGCAAAATTTTCAAGCCCATTCAAGCATTCATTTTCCTTGCTTTAAAGGGAAGAAAAGAATATACACAGTTAATGAAAGAAAAATTATCTTCTGATTTCAGTAATGTTGTCTCAGCCATGTAAAAAGTGATACTTTAAAGGTGCTATTACCAGAATGTAACATGCAGGATCACAGAATGGGTAAAGTTGGAAGGGACCACAGTGGGTCACCTGGTCCAATCTCCATGGGATGGGATTGTGGATTTCATTGGGTACCTTTTAGGTAAAACTCCACAGCATTTCTCCACAAAAAATGTTACTAATAAATAAATAAATGGATTTCTAAAAAGTCAGCTATTGTTTTATCAAGACATGAGAATTTGATTTAAACAGACCAAAATATTTTTATATCTGATTTTGACTCAAAAACAAACATCAGAATTTTCTGTAATTGGGATACTTGAACCGTTGCTTTTCTTCACTGGGGATACATGCTTGAAAAGACATGCATTTCCATTATTTATTTAATCCAATGTTTTACATAAAATTTATCTTCTTTCAATCATAACAAATTAAAGAACCCACAGCAGTGCAGTAAATGTACTCAAGGCTGAAGATGGTAATATTAAAAATCCTATACTGATTTTAAGTGATATTGACATGGTACAGAAACAGCTTCTGCTAAATAAATTGGCAAGGGAAAAAAAGGTATTTAAAGTCCTTCTCCTTTAAAGACTTTGAAAACATTTGATGAAACAAGTTCTGTTTCCCATCACTTGGATGCAGCCATGTGAACTGAATATATAATCAGGATCAGATAAATTACTACAATAACAAAAGCAAAGCTCTGTCATGCAGTTGTTAGGAATACTTTCTAAGTGTTTTACCTAATGTCAAGGTTGAACCCTTGACAACATTTTTATAACAGCTCCACAGTATTCAGAATAAGGGTTTGATGGATTTAACTTGGGTCTACTACTAAACTAAGGGGATGGGGGGAGCTCTGTTTTGTTTTTTAATTTTTTGAGGTTAACCGAGAATATTTTTATGATGTATGAAGTGTTCTTTTGTGTTTGTGTTCACACTGTGAAGCAGGCCTAGATAAAGAAGGAAACATGAGCCGTTTAATTCTCAGTATTTTCCATGTTCTCAAAAAGTACCCAGCAGCAACTGTTCAGGAGTGCTGGAGCTGCTGACCTACTCCCAGATGTGCTGGAAGAAGGGGGCACACCCATCATATTATTGAAGCTGTGCCCACAAACACGGAGTGGCCTCAGCAAAGAGCTGTAAAAATGGTCTCTGTCAATCCATCAGCCTTGTCCTCTTGGATCTACCAACACTGCAGAGACATAATAGACTTGGTCTGGTTGTGGTTTAATCCTGCCACAGTCTTGCCCATAGCTTTGATTTTCAACTGAACAGGTTCAGTAGAGGAAATTCTCCCAGGTGCTTATCTGAGCTCTGATGGCAGCTAAACCACTCTGCAATGAGGGGGCTGCATGAGCCCAGGTGACGGGTTGGGTGCCTCTCTGTGCTCAGCACTCTTGGAGAATTCACATTCAGTGAACTTGGCAAGGAATTTATTAAAAAAAAATACATGAAGGTGTGCAAGTAGCAGTTTTTACTACTTATTAACATGAAACAGCAGAAATGAAATCACTGGTTTAAAAAAGTGCTAAATGTAAAGAGTTAAGGCAACTGTTGAATGGCTGAGATTCTGAGGAAAAATGGCAAGAAAAGAAGAAAAGATTAGAAGATTCTCATCTAAACAGCTATATTTAGTGCAGCAGCAAAAGGACACACAATCTCCTTTTTCTTTTTTCCAAAATTTGCTTCACCAGAAGCTGTTCTCATGAAAAGAGAAGGGCAATTTTCTGTATCAATCAGCATGCATACACACAATACTTATTAAAATAACACTCCTTTAATTTCCCCACCATATTCATAGCATTTCCACAGCCTCCTGACCTTGACTCCAAGCACAGCCAATTTGAATCAAAGGAACCCGGCTTCTACAAGACCCTCTTTAATGTTGCCCGGCAATTCTCCTCCCAAGAGCTGAAAAGCTTCTTTCTTTGCTCCCACTGACTCAGAGCTGTCAAAGCAGTGCCAGGCTGCTCTTCACAAATCAATAAACAGGAAGATCTGATCTGCTGTACTTCTAATAGCTGCCGAATCGAGTCACTCACTGCTCCTTGTACATTAGGCGATAAGGATGGATTTAAATAAGCGCACTTTGTGCTGTTAATGAGGAACAGCAGGGGGGGACAGGCAATTGATAGCCATTGTTCCCGGCTGCTGAAGTTCAGGTTTAAGTCTTGACATTTACCGAGTTGAAAAAACAGCTAAGGACAATTAGTTTTCTGGTGAAAAGTTCAGTGTTCTGAAATATTTTGAGAGCGTAAAAATGTGCTTATTTTCCACATTAAAGAAAAAATAGATAAGTACAATGCTATTTGCATGCATTTACAGCTGTTACAAAGACTAAATTCAAATTTCTGGGTCATGGTGGGACTGTATACTTCAGCAGATTGAAATCTGAGTGACTTTATGCAAATCTCCTTTCAGTAAAAAAAAAAAACAAAAAACAAAAAAAACCCCAAAAAACCAAACCAAAACAAAATAATAAGAAGTAGTAGAATAAACGTACTTTACCTTGACTGCTTTTTTTAATTTTCAGATGAAACAAGAGAATAAAATGTAATATAAATTCAGGAAACATCTTAAAGCTTGGGGCACAGAGCCTTAGAAAACAGTAAATAAAAGAATGATCTCCTTGAATTAATATGTCTACTGTGAATAACCAGCTATCGCTTCTTAGGCTTTTGTTTTATAATCCTAAGTCTGTGCACTTAGGGCCTTGTGTATCTCTATGCCTAAGGATGAAAGCTATGCCTTATGGTTTAAATAACAAAAACATCCGAATTTGGAGAGAATAAAACACTTGTAAACCATGTGAAATAGTCAGAACAAACATCTTTAGGAAACAATTCTCTTAGAAAATGTTACTTGTTTTGTTTTTGGATAAAAGCTATTCTGTCAGGGAGGCCTCTCATTTGATATCCCCAGTGCTCCCACAGAAGCCATCACACAAGCTGGTGGAGGTTCTGCAAGGCTTTTCACGTCACTGTATGTTCCTTGTCTCTATTCATGCACTTTTGTTAGATATAAAATATTTTATGGAACTGGTGTGAGCTGAGTATGGCCTCAGACTTTTAAAAGTACAAGAAACTGCTGTGCAGCCCTCCATTCTGGAGCACTTCTTAACAAAGCTTTCAAATTCTTCACTGTCCAGCCACATTCTTTTTTAATATTGCTTTTTGTATGTAATTTAATCAATATCAACTATTTTTTCTACCAGATTCCTTGCTGTATTCCTTTTAGAGTATACCAAAAAAGTAACTTTACAAACATTGATATTTAGCAACTATTTTTTTCACAAAGCAGCACTACACCAATTAAAAAGTTTTCAATTTACAATTTCCATTAGTTTCACATTCAAATAAATAAATACCCATAGACATCTCTCAGTAGGTTCCAGTCCAAGTGGGCTGTGGCTTGCCTAATCACATCTCTATACCCTTGGACAGAGCCTCTATATTCCTTCCAGGTTACCTGTCCAAGCTTCCTCTTTCTGTGTAGTCTCTTTTTTATGTTTGAGTTTTGCAAAGAGCTCCTTGTTCATGAACCTGGGACTCCAGGCACTCTTGCTGGATTTCCTGCTGTTCAGGATGGACCAGTTTTGAGCTTTTTAGATAGTAATCCTTCCTTATCAGTAAACTTTCTTGGACATCTCTTCCTTCCAGGGGTTTACCCCATGGTATTATTATCCCTGAAGAGGACAAAGTCTGCTCTCCTGAAGTCCAGGTTGTGGTCCCATGGTCACTGCAGCCAGGAGTATCTTTGACTGTCCCCTCCCAGTGAGCCTTTTGTTGTTTGTGAGTATGAGGTCCAGCAGAGCACCCATCTGCACTGGCTCCTCCATCAGTTATATCTGGAAGTTTCCAGGGTGCTGCCCAGGAGCTCAGTGCACTGCTCACACCCTGCTGGGCTGTCTCTCCAGCAAATAATCAGGCTGCTTCCCCAGGGATGCAATTTCTGCTTGTCTGTAAAAGGCCTCAGCCACCTGTTCTGCAGGGCTAGGTGGCCTGTAGCAGACACCCACTACAGGGTCCCCTGTACTGGTCTGCTCCTTACTCCTCATCCACAAGTCCTCAAGAGCTTTTTCCACCATACCATTCCTAGTTTAGAGCTCTTCTGTATCTTCCATACATCCCCATAAAAGACACTGCTTAGGGCTCTGACTGTGCAGACCTATAGATTCCGTGATTTCTCTTCTGCCTTCAGCAGGAAGCTGAGACTATATGTACTCTTAGTTCTGTGTTGTAAGCGGGGGAAAAGAGAAACTAAAATGCATAGGCTACCCTGAACCTCTGGTAGGTTATTGATCTTAAAATGAATCTAACTTTGATGCAGTTTGACATTTTCAAAGTCAGTGGGAGCTGGGTCTCTGCAACAAGGGAGAGACTGTGTTCTGTGGTACGTAAAACTGTCTGGTGAGGAGCTCAGTATGGCACACATTCTTCCGGAGATCAAATCTGACTCCTGAGATCAAGGCACCTGCATACCTTCATACCATATGCTTTGAAATGTTTCCATATGATTTTTTTTTTAAACAACATTCTATCTATCCTCCAGGTTTACTCATCATCCATATGATTTTAGGTGGTATATTGTGGTCATCTCTAAGCACCACAGCTAAGGCATACATGGATCAGCTGCAGAGAGCCTGGAGGAATTAACAAGGATGATGGAGAACAACAGCAGAGGGTTGAGGGAACAATTGCAATTAAAACTGAAGAACAGAAGCCTTAGGGAATCAGGAAACAGGGAGAAATCTGAAGTGAGTCCTATCTTTTAATACTATGAATTTAAAAATTTCTGCTGTGCCAGTGTTATTAAATCTTATGAAATTATGCTAAGAGCACAGGGCATTTGGAGGGTTCTGGATTATAAATTATGATAAGCATTGTTCACAAGAAAAGAACTCTGCTATGTGTTTTCCTGGTTACTTATGTTAAATGACATAAGAAAATAGGAAAAGACTGGACCATTAATTATGATTCTGTAGCTGAAACATGAGTCCTTTTAGGCTCTAACCAGCTACTGTTTCTACCCTAACAAGGCTGTTTCATAGATGTAGTTTTTCAGGCATTTTCTCTTCACTTTTGGGGCATGCACAGAAAATAACATTAAGTGTAACACAGTTATGTCTCCTTAACATACAACTATAAAGGCATAAAAAAAGGCTTTCTTGTGACCTTTTGTATTTATTTTGCCTCTCTGCTAAAAAAATGTTATTTCTCCTCACTACATTTTAAATAGAACTTTTTAAATAGAACTGACTCCTTTCTACTATCTTTAAAAATATTTCTAAACAATTTAAAATAAATTCCTTTTTGTACTTCATTTCAAAATGCTCTTAATTAATGTTTTGTAATCCATCCCTAAGGTAAAGCCATACCCTCTCTTAACAAGATTTTATGGTTATTTTGATTCTCTTTTTCCCTGTTTCTCATTTTTTTTTCTCTCATTAAACTAATAAAAAATAATAAATTCATGCTGCACTGAAAATACCATTTGTTCCTGAAAGCTCAGGTAACATACACTGCTTTTGTGTCAAGGGAAATGGTTCTTTGGTGACTTGGGGAACTGTAAGTAGAATGTCATGCAAGGAGTGTGTTATATTTGCCCCAGAATAAATGCCTGTGCAATACTCCGGTATTGGCTGAGCATCACAAGTGAAGATTACTTTATAGTTCTACTTACATTCCCTCACTTTCATTGATCTTTCATTATATTAGTTTTATTGCTCCTTTCCCCCACATTTGTAAATTTCTAGTGCCATTACTAGCATTAGTTTTGGGAATAGTTGCTCATATGCGCAAGTAGGAATTCTCATAGCCTGGGCCTGTATTCAATGCAGGTGACTTCTAAAAGAAACAGAGGCTTCTGTCAGTATTGTCTTTATTCAGCACTACTTTTAGCTGATTACCATTTCAAAGTTTTTTCTTTCACCACCTTCAGCTCCCTTCACTCATTTGCCCTCTGATTCCTCTGGGATTGTCATCCCATCAGTATTTAAGAGACTTTGATGTACAGTCCTGTCTTTTCCACCATTTCCCCATTCTTGTCTTCTTAATTATTTGTTGTTGAGCATCTTAATTCACTTTTATAATTTCAATTCACACTCCCAAACCCATGTTGCTACCCTAAATGTAGTGAAAATACATTTTTCATAAATATGTAGTAAACCTCTCATTTTTATCCAATAATGTTTATAAATAAGAGCTGAAGAATTTCTTAGACTGTGCTGCTACACATGTAATACCAGGCAAAAAAGTATACAGGGAAGTCTGCATGAGGTTTATCTATTCTAACCCAGGAGCTGTAAGGTGAGAGAGCTAAAAGCCTTTTCCTCTATCAGAAATGAAGAGAAATATGCATCTCCTGAGACAACATTGCTCATACTAAGATGTACACCTCAGAATAACCCTGTAAAGATATGTATAAATTTGACTTTTATAGAGCTTAGTTTTCCTAAGTGAGTTTGCATGACAAGGAAGAGGACTCTTGGGAAGACTGAAGCATGAAAGAACAAGGACACAGAAGGCTCAGGAGAAGGTGGAAGGTAAGACAAAAATGTTCTTTACAGGGGTACACTATAGAGTAATGCACAAAAAGGATTCTACATGCAGCAGCCTTTGTATTAATCCTGTATCTCTTTCATATTTTCTGCTTTCTCCTTCTGTTTCTCTTGGAGACTTACACCACTAGTGATAAATCTGTTTACTCTAAATAATCCTTAGTCCTAAAACTACCCCAAAACATGACATCTTTGGTTTCCTTTGTAGCTGTGCAGGGTGAAACAAGTAGGATGATGTCAGTCGGGACAGTTTTATTACAATGTGATCTATTCATGTTATTTATTTGTTTCATCCATATTCTTACACCTGGAAATCTCAAGAGTATAACACTGTTTCAAGATGACTGAAACTACTTGCTCAATCAAGTGCTGACACGACATGAAAAGAAAAGCTTCATTTCATGACATTACTGGCTGGATGGATTAAGCAAATTTTTATTTATTATTCTTGTCCAATGAACCTTTTGAAGATGGCCTCAGTCTCAATGGCTTCTGCAGAATGTTCCATACCCCAGCAGCTGCTCAAGCTTGGGAGCAACCACATGATCAGTGCTTGATGCTCCCTCTTATCTGGCACTTCTTTGAATAGTACTACAGCTCCTGATTTTGCACAAAAGCCTCTTTTTCTCCTTGGGGAAGACATGCATATAGCACACTGAAAGATAATAAAATTACTCTAGGCAAATAACTGTTCAAATGGGAGCTATTGCTGATAGGATTGATATTTTGCTGATTGAAGATAATGGCAACACTCCTATAATAATGTGATATAACTTGTGAGAGGAGCTGCCTTCATTCTGCAGCTGCCCAGAATCTATGTATTTATGCTTTCTAATCTGTGAGTAAATTCAATTGACATGAAAGCAAAACCTGAGTTATATATAGCCCATACCACTAAACCACAATATTAGAAAACTCTAATTTACGTGGGAAGATACATTCTCTGATTTCCAGTTTATTCTATTTGAGAAGAAAAGGTGCTTATAACCAACAAGTAAATAAATGCCACATATTTACAGAGGACATAGAATGGTACATAGTGAGGTTAAGAGCTAGCCTGGCATGAAGGATCACAGTGTATGCATGCATTCAAGAAAAACATCACTTCACGTGTGTCAAAAAACCCATTATCATATATTGTACTTGGTAAATGCCATAAATTTTGTTCAAATACTTCCAGTAATGTTACATGCAGTTTTCATCTTAAATCTGTTTTTCATTAGCCCTCTCTTTGAAAAGCTGAATACCCTATTTACCCCTGTCAATCTGTAAAGATCTCAGATGAAGCTAAAACCTTTGAAAATGGTTTTGTTCAAACCCCAGATCTATCCACTCCACAGATTCAGATCCTCCCATGATCAGAGAGGGAGGGTTCTTCCCTCACAGTGGAACAAAGCTCCACGTTGCCACCCCACAGGAGGGGGTGGATGTTGCGGTGTGCTATGGCCAGGTTTTGGTTTTCCTCATGGCCAGGCACTGCTGTCCCACCCTCCCCCCTCGGTATCTGGTTTTCCCCCTCCGGAGGGCTCTGTATTTTGCAATCCTATACAAAGCCTGCCAAATTCAAACCCAGCACTCCTATCCCATAGGATATTTGTACCCCCCTCCCACCCCCTCATGTTGGTATATATATAACTGTAACACGCCATGCCAGCGCTTCCCTGGCATGAGCCTCATGCCCGAATAAACCATCTGAGAAGCCCCTCCATTTGTCTCTCCTTCCTCGGCGCATCTGTAACATTGGTGGACTGGTGAAACCCTGTCAGACCTTCGCCAGCCCTCCCTCACTCCCGAAGCAGCTCGGCAGCCCCTGGAACAGCGGGCGGACGCCCAGTGCCCCCACTGGAAGCACTGCAGCAGGTGGAATTAAAGGTATTTTGTGTTTCCAGGAAAACTGTGACTGGTCTGCACTAACTATTGCCATTTCAAAGACCTCATATTGGTGCAAACATTAAACATACCTGTTTCGCATATCAGTTAAAAAATGAATGCAACAACCTTGTGCATAAATATTGTGGTAGAGTTGTTAAAATATATTTATCATCTGCACAGCTTCAAACATGAGAAATAATCTTTCACCTCCAGGAAATACATCACATTCTGAAAAATGTTTCTGTTGTTTACTATTAAATGCCATAAAAACCTCTCTTAAATTTTCCAGCTTATTTTCACGGCTATCTGTTTTTCATAACTCTTCCCTCCCCAAGTAAATAATTTATTTCTGTTTAGGCTTGACTTACTACTTATCTGTTTGTAAGAGCAGAGAATTAGGAAATTCTAAGAATAGAAGAGACTTGGAGAATTTAGAGCATAAGAAAGGTGGAGATCATGAGATGAAGTGCCACTGAAGAGGAGTGCAACTCAAGTTTGTGAAACAAGGAATAAGAGTGAGAGAAACAAAGAAAAGGTTTCCAACACAGACCGAATCCAGACTCAAAACCTGAATTTGCAGTATCTGTATAGCAGCACCATATAATCCACTGACAGGCAGTTTAATTGGCAGTTACAAAACTTTAATTTACTAAATCAGAAACCTTTTCTGAATGTCTAACTTACAAGCTATTGTTATCACAGTGGCAGTTTGACATGTGGCCTTCAAGCTAGGCCACATGTCAAACTGCCAAAACCAGGAAAGGATTAGCATTTTCTTGGAAAAAATCTGTTTATGAAAGGCTTAACTATGAAGGACATGCTCAAGAAAGGACTCCATGAGCTTAAAAATTAAAACCAACATGGTCTCATAATTTATAAAACTTAAGAGTGATGTCTGTGACCAGTCCTCGTTATTTCTATAAAATGCCTTTAAAAAGCAGTGAAAGAGCATCTCAAAACCATATACACAGTTTAAGAAACAAGGATGGACTTGATTCCTTCAGTAAAACTGACATGGAAGCTGCCGTTTGCTTTAATGGAGAAGATCAGATGACATATTTTTATATAAAATTTCATTAACACTCTGAGATTGAAATTTATTCCCAGGGGTTATAGAAGGAAAGAAACCACCCAAGGCAACCCCATGCGTGTATAACAGTGGTGAGTCCCTCTTGGACCTGGCTGGTGTACGCTCTGGCAGACAAGGGGGAAGCTTCTGGCAGTGTCTCACAGAGAATGGAGTGACTGATTCCTCCTTGTCCTTATTTTGACCCACGAGCCTTTAGAATATCCACTGCACTTTCCCCTGCTGAGGAGGGGACTGACAGAGCAGCTTTGGGGGGCACCTGGCCTCTAGCCAGGGTCAACCTACAGGAATACATAAGGATAGCTAGGATTTCTAAAGGAATCTGATGGTAGAAATAAATTTATGTAAGCTTTCTGACAAATAAAAATAATCAGATCATCTGTAAAAAGCAAATGAAATCATGTTTGTTCAATATACTATTTACCGCAATGAATTTATACATTTGAAAGAGACATGCAGAGGAATTTCAAGCTGCACTGAGTCTTGCGTAACTTTATTTAGAAAGGAATAATTTACAATCAGAAGTTTACAAATGGAAAATATAAAGATTTGACTGGGAGGGTTTGTGTTCACATTTACTTTTTTAACTTAGTGAAAACCCCATGGAATAAAATTGTGGATGTTGAGTCATTTAACCCTGAAAGCTTTCCATCCTGCTGCGTTAGCTATTCTCTGTCCATTCTGAATCAGTAATCTCAGTCCTTACTTTTAGTATAATGCAGATGAAACTTTGTTTCTGTTAACAGATTTTGTTAGTCCATTTATTGTTTTACTTAGTCTCTTTGCCTATTAATATAATTTCTTTACATACTTCAATTCTGTTATGCCTATTTAATTTTATCTCTTTAAAAAAAAGTAAAATCTCTCTGTAGGAAGATTTTTCCTTTTCCCTTCTCTTTCTACCATTAGAACTTGCCTTCTGCAGATCCTGTTATGTCTTGTCTTTCCTACCCCGATAGTTTTTGCACAACCTCCATGGTCTTCCCCCACAGTCTCAGGACAAAGAAAAGCTCTTACCCAACCAAACCTTAGACAGAAGGCATTATTTAGACAGTCTATTCAGTCAGAAACTCCACTGTACAGTAAGATTCCTCTGAACAAACAAGTGCTTTGATTACACACGGTTGGAATAGCAGAGCTGGCCTGCAGTTCTGTGTCCGTAACTGCTTTCTGGCTGCAGGAGCCAGATTCCACTCTGATGATCGGTAATTGCTTTTGACTGTGTAATTTTTATCCTCTACAGTTGCCAGCAGTGGCAGACATGAGGCTGTAAGGTAGCTACAAATCCCAAAGAAACTTTCCAAACTACAGTTGGAGAAACCTGTAAAAGAGCTGGTGAACTGATCAGGGTGCAGTGAGACTGAAAAAACTTGACTTTCCAAGCCTACAAGTATTTTAGAAAGAAACATCCTCAGTGAAACTGGGGTTGCATTTGATTTTGAAATTCGTGTCCTTGTAGACCATTCCATGGCATTTTCCCAAGGAAATACACTCTATCAGTGTGTTTCTAGTTCAGCTGCCCACACCACTATACTGTCTTATTATTTAGCATTTGTCTTGTACGAGAGAAAGTAAACACGACAATCAGCGAGGAAAAAAGGAGAAAAAAGCAACAGCTGAGAAACCAAGAGTACAGATCTTGTACTGTTAGTGTTCAACATATGAGAGAACAACTGTCAGGATCACATATCTTAAGGGTGCAGAAAGGAAAAATACAACTTTATAGGCTCATATGAGCAAAATGTACTTATTTCTTTATAGTTGAGATTCTTTTGAAAGATAAATTTGCAAAGCAACACATATAAGACTTAAAGAGATAAATCCTTTCTGCTGTGACTCCCACTTCCAATACCAACAAGAAGTTCCTTCACCTCCCATTTCGCTCCTCCTCCTCACCACTGCCAATTTCTTATTAAGTTCTGCTTGGGCTCCTGTTGTTTCGTTCATACTATCATATTCTGCATATTTTAAGTTATTCTTCAGAGTTTAAGAGTAATATTTTTTCTTGTCCTGCTTTCTATGTTTTCTTCCTTTCTCATCTAGCAGTCCCTGGAAACATCCAAGATCAGGTTGGACAGGGCTCTGAGCAGTTGGATCTAGTGGAAGATGTTCCTGCTCCTTGCAGGGCATCTAGAGGAGATGATCTTCAAAGGACCCTTCCAACTCAAACTATTCTATGATTCTGTAGCCTCCAGATTGCAAAATGCACTGCCTGCCCTGCCTCATAGCAAGATTGTTCTCCATATTCTTTAAAAAGTGTGGCCAAAAGTGAAACTGAAAAAAAGTTATTAGAATCCTTGTTATGACAGCAATTTACAGGTTAGGCTCCTTAAAAATTTATTTTTCTGCCCACTCCAGTTCACTTTTATTTTCAAACAGAAAAATTGGCCTGGTTTCTGCATTGACTCAAAATAAAAATCACGGCAACTTGTCTTTTTTTCTTTTTTTTTTGCATCTGAAATACTTTCCATCAAGTGGGTAAACCCTTCAAAGTCTATAGAGAGGTATTTGTTGGGTTTAAATGCATTTCACAGGTTTTTTTTTTCTCCCAGACAACCATCTGTGTGTCTGTTTTGATAGCCTAGTACTGCAAGAATAAATTATATACCTGCTTGTTGGCTTTAAAACATATTTTTGTTTCCCTTGTTGTCAGAAAATCTGTTTTGATATGTGTGCATAAACATATGGGAAGGAGTATACATATACAACAGCCTCTTTCCTTCCAAAGTCATCCCAGAACTTAAATTCTGACTATAGTTAGAAAACTTTACAAAAAATTATAGTCTGCTTAAGAACAAAATAATATCCAAAAAGTACAGAATGAAAGTTTAGCTGTGCTTCCTTCAATAAGACCAGCAGAAACTTCACATCATTCTTGTCAAGTCATTTTCTAATTAACAAAAATCTGAACTGCCTGAAGACCTCTGGAGGACTTCTGGAATATAATGGATGGAATGCCACATTTTTTTAAAAGGAGGGGGGCTTTTGTGTTTGTTTTTCACATCTCACTGTATAATGCTAAATATGTTGAGTTAAGGAGGCGCAAACAAATTCACTTCTAGAGAACTAATTCAGTCCAGGACCAGCACTTGTGCTGTCTCTGATCCAGTACAGGTGCAGTATCATTGACAGTGCACTTTTACAGTATGGTCAGGACTACATCCACTAAAGTTACAGAAGTGAGGTATATCTAGAGTTATAATCATTCATTTGTGACTGCATTATGGTTCAAAACAGCATCAATAACTCTGGAAATGTGAGGAGTGCCTTCAAAGGTAAGTTAGGCTAACAAAAGATGTAATTTTAGTATAGCCTATTTTTCCCCTAGTCTTAGAAGTTTTAAATGAAACCTTGGACTTATTCAAACATTGTTCCCTTGAGAAAATGCATTACTAATCTCTACTCCTACATCACCAAAACCATTTTGCCTGCCAGTTTTCTGTCACTTCTACAAGCTCTTGAAATTGTTTAACAACAGAAGTGGGATTTTCTTATTAATTGGGAAACCATTCACCAACTCCTATACTGGCAGCTAACATTTCTTCCCCAATAGATTCATATTATAGTATGCTAAAGTATTTATATTCAAAATGTTCTTGTCATAGTCTTTAAAAATTCTACCATTTATATCATAAATGCAGACTGAATGAGCCATTTACAGGTTTCCTTTTGTTACCAGCCTATATTAACTAGAGCATATTAGGAACAGTGGAAGTCATGTTCTAAAAGTTGCATTTCCCACACTATGAACTGTCATGAAGCTATAAAATTTGCAAACCCAAAGCACATTACTGGGCAATCAGACTTAAATATTACTTACTATTTTAGAGGCAAAGAAAAACACACATCGCAATAAATTGTAACTGAATACTTGCTTCATACTTCCTAGCAAGGCAAAATACTTGGACTACAGCTGTGCTTCAAAGGTACAGAATAAGGTGCAGATTTGGTGCCCCTTTTGAATCCTGACCTTCCTGAGGTTCGACAGCATGTTGATATTTAAGTTCAACAAATGTTAAACCGGGCATCTCCTTCTGTGCTCAAGAACTGGTCCTGTGGCTGAAATGTACCTGACCATGGAGGCCATTAAACAAAACACTGCCAAGAGTGCTGCAAGACAGACTTTATTAGAATAATTAATAATGCATGACTATGAAATTAGTTAGGATAAACCTTCTTCATGGAATGGTATAGAAAAAGTGTAGTCCCTGGAATTTGACTGTAGAAGACACTATTTTATTTATCTATGTATACACATGTTCTATACCAACCAGGTAATACAAAATATTAGAATGTGAACTCTGTTAGAGCAAACAGCCTTTAAAATAAGTGCCTACAATTTTAGGAAGGAGAATAATGTTCACCAGTTTCTGGATTTGTAATTTTATGGCTCTAACAGTCCGCAGACATTACATCAGCTATCAAAGACATTCAAACTACAGCAACTGTCCCAGAAGCACCACCACCCATCTTATAAGTTGGCCAAGTAGGTTGAGATCATAATGATGTTGTTCATTATTTCAGACTTTCTTGTGAACAAGTTATTTTGGTTCATTTAGAAGCACTTCCTACCATTGGGGAAAATGGCTTATGAATTCATAAGCCTAACATCCTACCCCGCTTCCTGATGTATTACACTACGTCTTCATGGAAATTCACACTCTCACTGCCAATTTCACTGAGCAATTAAAGAATACATAGGAATCAAACTTCACATCAAGCAACCTGTTGTACCACAACAAAGCAGTATATAATAAACTAAGAAGGAGAGGTACCTCAGGAAAGACAAGCAAATAGGATTGGATGCCCTGTCCCAAATATGTAACCTGACAGATATGACATAGGAAGGACATGAAGTCCTCTTCCATTTTGTTGCACAGATTAGAGACAGTGCACTACAGAGAAAAATATGAAGGAACTCTAATGAATCAGATGTGAAAAATCAATGAAAATATCCAGCTGCACTAAAAGGACATAAAGTTACCATTTATGCAACTGCTGCATGCAATAGGTGTTGGGAAGGAACAGTCTCTTTGGCAAAGTATCAATGAAATTAATCTTTGAATTTGAAGGGAAATGTAGGGCACTGGAAATAGTTTCAAGTAGGGGAAAGCAGATACTATTTGAAACTCAGAGTGCTATCACTGAAAGATGGTGATCATTGGTGCAGGTTCAGAAATTGAACACAAGATGAAATGACTTCTAATTTTTATATAATGTTCATTAGAACATATATATTATATATTTTTGCTTCAGGTTAATGCAGCCTAATTGAGAAAAAAAATGGTTAACCTTTCCTCATGACTTCATCTCATGAGAGGAGATGCACAGTACAAAGTTTTATTTAAATACCTGCACACGCCCCTCTAAGGATGTGCAGTGCTCCAGCCTCTCTTTGTCTCTCCACATCTCCCCCAGCAGAGTGGGGAACTGTGAGAAGCCACAGGCTGTGCTGGAATTGTGCAGGTGCCTATGGAAGGTTACAAAGGGATTAAAATGTCTCTGACTCCTGCTCCCACTACTGGACCTGCTCCTGTACTTCTTACACCTCTGACAGCACAGGATCTTGCAGTCCCACACTCAGACAGCTTTCCCTGTGCATCACAACTCACTCCAAACCTGAAAAGTCTCGCAGGTGGTGGTTTTGTTGTAGCACAATTATATGACATTGAAAAAGGGACAACAGCAGATGTGGGATAAAAACAAACCAACCCCAACACAAATGGGAAAAGAAAAATAGGTCTTCAGTCACCACTTACAGGTTGAATTTTCAGACGTTCAATCCTGTCACAAAATCCATGAACCAGAATAAATATTTAGGAGAAAACTCCCCTTTCTGCTATTTGCAAAAAGCCAGTAGAAATCGAGCAAAAACTTAAATACAGTTTGGGTTTTATTTTTAATTATTGTTATGATCTGTCATTTAAGATTCCCATACAGGAAGAGTTATAAATTGTAAGGACTATCCCAACAAATTTTCAATTAAATAACTAAATTAACGTAGAGAAATTTAATTAAAGCTGAACTGGTTTTTACAAATACAGTTAATTAAGCTGCTATCTAAAATTAAATCTCACCCAAACTCCTTTTACTTTTCTGCAGCTCATCAGATACAGATATAATTAAAATTCTAGAAGTTCACCTATGCATCTGAAAAGATTCAAAAAAGAAAGAAAGAAAATCCACAACCAAAACCTGCTGAAGTAGTTTGAGAGGCTGCTGCTTCAATGGGATTTATACAGTCCTTGGAGTGGGAAGACAGCACATAAAACCCTCTCAGAAACAAATCTAGGTTTCCAAATCTGCACAGACTTTTCCGTGCAGTGTAACAGGCCAAGAACCTTTGAAGATTTTCCACAAGTGGAGGATAACAGATTGACATGACCACGAACCAGGGAGATAAATCCTGCTCACTTTCTATGTGCTTTCCATTGAAGTGCGTGGGAGCAGCACAGGGAAGGCACACAGCACTCACCGCACTCATATCCAGGAGCAGATGTGGGTATCCTCTCAGAGGGACAAACTGCTTTTTCATAACTAGAAAATCTCTGATTCCTGGTGGCCTGAATGATCCCCTTTCCTTTCTGACTGATTTTTTCTTGGTCAGGCCCAGGTTGGCTTGTTTAATTGGTCAGTTACATGCAGATCTATTCCCCAGGTGACAGTGACTCAAAATCACCACAATTGTTTTACATAACAAGTCAGCATTCAACATAAACATTTTAGGTGTTGGCTGATCCAGAGAAAGACATCTTCAGATAGCTGAGAGGTCTAATACTGCATTACTTAAGATCAGAGAGTAGTCTTTGAAGAGTTACTTTTTGAGGGGGGGTAAGAATATTAACTGAAGTACAGTTCAAGACTAATATTTATTGCAAATAACACTGATTTCTCTATTAAAACAGGCATATGCTATAGCAAAAAATCCCATAACTAAACCAATGGGGCAGCCAGAACTCAAACTGGGAGCTGGTCATTTCAACAGCTCACCCTGTATGTGGCAGTGAGCGAGAGCAGAGATACAGCACTCACGTGGGAGCCACCTTACCCCTGCACAGGCAGATCCCTCAGGAGGTGTGAGAGCATGCAAAAAGTGAAATTATCCTCTGGTGTTAAAGACACAAAGCTGGAACACACGAAAATGTACCAACATTTTCATGACAGGTATTTATTTTCTTCTCTGTCAGCAAATGTATGCAGAAGATAAAAACTGATCACATTTTTTCACATACTGAATGCATAAAATCCTCTTTTGGGAAAAACACAGATGGAAATCCCATGTCTAATGTCCTGGAATTTAGGGTTTAGAACTGAAGCCCCAAACTTTTATCTGACAAACTTAATTTAAACAGGAGGATGATTCAAGGTCTGAATATTTGTTTCCAACCTGTGGCAGAGACATCTCTCTATATAAATAAGCAAATCACGTGCGATTCTCTTCAAAATACAAATTCAGATAGGTTTACAGACTTTCACAGGGTTTAAACTTAACATCTGAAGTACAAGATACAATTGCCCCATCATTCCATGTAGAGTAAGAAAAAGGAAAAGAAAAAGCAACAAACTTCCAGAGTATGGTATTAATAAAATAAAATTTAAAAGGCCTACATGCTCCCTTTTGGACGCATCTCTCCTTAGAGGGAAAAAAATCATTAACTTTTTTTTGTGTATCAAAAATGAATGTGTTTCCTTTCTTGCATAGTAAAATCTGGAGAATCTACACAAATAATAAAGAGAGTAAAAATCCATAGAAGATTGGAAATTGAGCAACCAGTGATAATCCATCTTTCTGCAGGCACTTGAATCACCCTCTTACCTTGAGCTTGCAGTGGAACTGGACCATGGCAAATTGCTATAATCTCCTTTTACCCTAATCACCATTTAAATAAAAAAAAGGTGGGGCAACCTGGAATTTGTACAGCAAGCAACTGCCATTCTATTTGCTAAATACACAGAGTATGCAGCCAAAAGGTTGAAGTGCTTCAAACTTTTATTGTCTTCAGAATATTGCATTTCAGCACTTACATTTGACATGTAGAAGAAAATAAAATTATGGGACTATCTGCTTTGAAGACCTCTAGAGGTCTGCTTAGACCATGACTGCATCTCTCACTAACTTGGATCTTAAGAGATTTCTTGGGAAAAGAAAAGGTTGTGATTCATACAACTGCCAGGACTAAAAGCCTACCTCACCTTACATTGCACTTTTCCTCTCTCTATCCCTCTCATTTCTTCTCATTTCAGATTATAAATTTCCTAGCTGTGTTCTCTATTTATTTGTTTAGTGATTTTCTTCCTAGCCTTTTCTTATATAGTGGCATGATTGTAGATGGTCTGACAGACAAGGAGAAGCTTATATGAAGAGGAAGAAAGGAAGCTTCAAGGGGAAAAAGAGCACTGAGAGGAACTAAAAAGAGCATCAAGGAGATTGTAGACAGGAGAAGATTAAAGGAAAACGCAGCAGACAACTGTGATTTTCAGCTATAAAGGATTCAGCAGCTGTCATTAAAAACCTGCAGCTCTGCTTGAAACATATTGATCACACTATTTCAATGTTTTCCGTGCAACTTCCCTCTGTTTACTTCAAATTATAGCAATACTCAGACTAATACTTATGTCAAACAACTCTTTATGTTTTTGGAGGAGGAAGACTGTCCTGTGTTTCTCCCTCTTTTCTTTTCCAGAAAGGGATGCAGAACTTTCAGTGCTCTGCTCACCTCATCACTAACACACAAATATCAAAATACCCTTCATGCTAAAGGTGAGAGCTTTTTTTACTTTTCTAATTTTTTTTTTAAAGAGAGTCATTTGTACATAGAACTTCCTAATATTCTAGACACTTCCTAGAATAAGTATCCCTGTAGAGTTTGTGAAGGTAAAGGAGAAGGCAGTATCTCTGCATTTACAAAGTATTGGAGAGTTGTAACCCATCCTGGAAAAATGGTAGAACATCATTAGACTCTGGACAACTGGAGAAGATTTGTTTCTAGGATTTCTAACCCGTTTTCCACACAATATTCTTGTACTGATATACAAAAAAAAATTTCTAATAATGCAAACACTTCTTTTGATGAATGATGAGACAGTCCTTATCTTCCAACTGAGAGTGCCTCAAGCTTAATTTTTTAAAGTTATCTCACAGCTCTTAATCACACAGGTCCTTTAAAACACATTGCACTCTAAAATATAAATGTTAAAGAACAAAAATGCATGAAATAGGATGATTCATGTCCACCACATACCTCTTTTTGTAACACCCTTTTTAGAGGTATCAGGGTTTTTTACATATTAAAACCAACCATATTAGTTTAAACCACAGAATTACATTAGACTTTGGGCAAAGGGGAGAAAGGCAAAAAAGAGGAGAAAAGAGCATATTCATGCTGTCATTTGCTTTCAAACACAAAGCCAATACCTTCCAAAGGCTTCTCATTCCACACTGAGAAAAGAAAAAAATATGTCCCTTATAGCTTGTCTTCCCCTTTAGGTACATTAATGACATTTTTGTTCTGATGTGACCATTGTATAAATCAAAATACCTCAGCCTTAGGGTTTTTTTTTTTTATTTTTCATAATGCACAAAGCTCAACAAACCTTAGTAGAAAATAGAATACCCTTAATTATGAATAAATTAACTAAATTAGCAACATGAGATGGATATGAAATTAGAGGACTGTTAATTGAAACTGCAAACACAGCTGTATACAGCTTAGAGATGAATCACACCAGTAATGACACAGATGTTTATAAAATGTGATTATGTTTAGCAGGAGCATACTATTGAAACTCCCCAGCCTATTCTTATATTGTGTCACTGAAATGGTTTTTAAACCCATGAACACCAGGAATCAGAATCTCAGGGATGGCAAATTAGGCTCCCTGGATATGTGAATTAGTGTTGTCTGAATGTCAGCAATTTAATCCTCCAGCTTTCAAAGAATGTAGAAATGGAGCCAAAAACAAACATCTGTTAGTTATATTCTCATTCAGAAAAAAAAAAAATTAAAAATCTCTGGCAATCTTAGAGCCTGAGTATGAGAAAAACAGTGAAATACAGTATCTCTAAGCAGTAGCTCTGCAGTGTGAATATACCGATCATGTAATTAATATAACACAAGAGCTCAAGAAATCTACTTTGTGTACAACTGTGAATACATCTTTTTGGGACTATCCCTCCAAAGTGCTAGAAGGATCAGGAACAAGTGATATCTCCTCTCTAAAGACTGAAGAATTGATTAGCTGCCTAAAGACAGCAAATCAGGCTTTTTATTTTTTCACCTTTTACTTCTTTCCTAGGGTGTTCTTTGATAAATTGTACAATAAAGGTGGTGGGTTTTTTCCTGGCGGAAAAAGGCACAAGTGTTGCTCCTGGGTCACCTGAGGATATCTGAGCTGAGCAGGCTCAGCAGGGGTAGCAGCCAGTCCAGCTGGGAGGGATGGCAGAGCAGACACAGCCAAGAGTCCATGGGGGCTGGAGTTCCAGCACAGCAGGGTAAAGTCTTCCATGGCACCTCTCACTTCACAGTGCTACCCCTGAATGCCACACAACAGCTCGTAAATGTTACCTTAAAGAGCCTGTGCTTTGCCTTCTGCAGCAGCTCACAGACTACGGGAGGAGATTTTACAACCTCAGTGGTAAGTAACTACACTTTCAGTGAACACCCTGGATAATGCAAGATCACAGTTTGTGTCCAGCACTGAAGTGTAGCTCACATCAAAAAGACACTACCATCTGATTCAGGGGCCTTGGCCTATATAATGATAAATACTTATTAACACAAATTTACATGAAACAGAGGTTGTTTTCTAGCCCCCTTCTCTAGGGAATGGGACAGACCTTTGGACTATGTGACTATCAGAACTACAGTAAACTAAAAGTAAAAACTACAGTAAAACTAGAAGTCAAAAACTACAGTAAAACTAACACTTCCACCAAATCAACACAATGTCATTATAATTCAACTAAATTTTATAAATGTAGTTCTGATCCATAAATGGATACTCACCTGAAAACATGTAAATTCATGCACAAGATGTTTAAAATACTTTGAAAAAAAATTATATAGAGTGTCATTGTCAAAGCTGACCTGGCACTGTTAAATATCACAGGCTTATCCCATCAGCCATGGGAACTACTGAGCACACTTTAACAATGTGGGGACATGGTGTTGAGACAGAAAAGTGGTGATCAGAAAATTGGATTTGTCTCTGTCTTTCTGAAACTTTATTTGATGGGAGTTGACCTCCTATTCACTGGTGAAGACAAAAGGATTGGATCCTGACTTTTTAAAAGAGGAAGCTCGCATGATTTCTGCAACTGGCCATACCAGTCTGACAGTATTTCACAGGTCATTCACAGCTGAATAAAGTTATGGAGGCCTTATGAGAAAAATGTAACCCCTTTCTCATTAGAGGTAAACCTAGGCAGATTCAGGGATATATTGCAGGTAGCTAGGACAACTGATGTGCAGCCCAAATTCAGTTATCTTAGTTATTTGGCTGGCAAAAGTACAGACAAAGCCAACTCAGGATTTGAAATGTGATATTTTGAGATAAGGAATGGTAATGCTTGGATATACAAAATGCACAAAGCAATCTTATGGAAGACACAATCTTCGATTTCTTCTGAATACCCCAAAAATCACTGTACTGAAGCAGCTCTTTAGTATCAGCTATATGTCAGCTAATTAATTAGGACAGAAACAATTGTTTTTACAGATGAAAGAGTCATAAATGAGAGTAGTGAAAGGAAAGGACACAAAACACTTGAGGTTGGTATGAGAAATGAGAGGAATAAAAGTGAAATCATCCAACAAAATAAATATGCTATCTACAAATGTAGCCTTACGATTATTTTTCTGGACTGATTAATGCTAATTAATTTTGGTTTAAAACAAACTGAACTGTGGTAGAGAAACAACTGAACACCTGAGAAAATGGAAGAGAAAAACTAGCTGAGTCTTCAACCTCCACACTTGAAGCTTCCCCTAAAAATGCCATACCCTAAAGAATTAAATAGGAATTAGATGTTGATTCTTCCAGGTACAAAAGAAATAAAAAATGAATATTAATAAAACCTGAAACTGTAAGCTCTGGGTCAAGAAATCCTGTAATTTATACTGTTTGTTCTGTAACCAAGGGGTATATTTCTAAAGGTTATTGCAGTATCAGTGTTTTTTTTATAAACTAACAACAAGAACAAGAGTTGAACAGCGTAGATGAGCCACAGGATGAGCATCTTGAAATAACACCTTCTGTCTGTGCTGGGCTGGGTGGATCCAGATTAGGAAGGACTTTATAGAAGACTTTTGCACACACAACACATAACAGGATTTGAGCCACTTTAATTATAAAGTGCCCTCCTTTACAGCAAACACACCATTACATCACTTCCACACTGCCCATAATATTTTATACAAGGATGCAATATTCAGCTCTTCTCAAACCATGTTGAAAACTGCAGTGGCAACTTTAGAGAGCACCTTGTGAATATATTTTTTAAATGACACACATAATCTTCCATAAAGGCTGGTTTCAAATCTGTGTCACAACTTAATGCCGCTGACATTTTCAGTATTTTAAACACTATTATTAACAGTACTTCTAAAACAGCAAAAAAATCTCACTTAGCTTAAAGTGTCACTGAAGTAAGAAGATATAAAAAATATAGCACAAAATACTACCTGGCTTAAAGACTGCAAAAGCTTTCTGTAAGCTGAAAGGAGGTGGCCTGACATAAGAATATCTGCAGTGATATAACATATAATTGATATGTCAGAAAGACACATAATGACTCAACAAAGAAATAAAAAAGGCTAACATTAACCTTCTGCACTGGAAATGTGCGTATTATTTCTTTTCCTTGGGCTTTTAATCACTTCAAATGAAGTTTCTTGTAAAAAAAATCACATCATTTCAGAAGAAGGGATTAGCGAAAATGGGGAGAAAGAGAAATATGTTTTGCCAGTTTTACATTCTTCCTCTAAAAACCTTTAACAATACTTTGGCACTGGTACTTGGAATCTAAGGGGTTTTATATTGCTTTCAATCCAAGGGTATTCATTAAGGTTTCATTGAGTTACAAGCCTCTGAAAATCACATTAGAAACCCTTTACTGGGCAGCTCTTAAATTCAGTGAATGCTCTATCTGCGACAAACGTGTTCCACATTCAAAGCAAACTTTGTGCATCTGCTCCAGCCTCGCTTCAAAGCAGCCGGGCGTGGATGGGCAGTCGATCCGTGTCGGCAGCGTGCTGCCCTCCGGGGCATGGAGCAGAACCTCGAATTGCAAGGATTCATCAGCCCTGGGGTGCGGGCAGGCAGCTGACAGCGCATCCCGCCCTTCCCGACCCCACGCGGTCCTGTCCTCTCCTGCTGCAATCGCAAAACCCAACCCGCAAATTAGGAGCTCTGACAGCTGGTAACATTTTGGGAAGGAAAAGGGCCTGTGGAGTGGAAGGTAGGATTGGAGATTGGCTTATAATTGCAAGGTTCAGTTCTGTTTTGTCCTTGTTTGCTTTCACTAGTCTGACTGCTGCTAACTTTGCACACTTCCCAGCTATTCCCCCTCATAAATTCTTACCTTAAACAACCCTAATTTTTCTTAGTGAGCAGCCTAAACATAGCTGATTGAAATGAGGTCACACACCTGAAAAGGTGTTGAAGAAAATCAGGCCATATTCTGTCAATTTGTACAAGAAAAAACCCAAAGCTATCTGTGCCATTTTAGCATCCAAGGTAAAATTTTCTAACTCCTGTAGTCTACACCTCTTCATAGGACTGAAACTCAGAGCCTTTATTCTTCAAATGTAACTTCCACACTCCTTGTCGAAGGGACTTCTACAGAAATCATTTCAATTAATGGTTTTGAGATGATCAGGTATTACAGATCATGAACACTAAAGAATACAGTTTCAATGGCGACTGGTAAATTAAAGAGCTACAAACGGGATCATTTAGCTAAAACTACTTGCCTAAAACCCAACAGAACTAGTGAATATTGGTTTCCAGTGAATATATTCTCAACAGTATCATAACCTCTGTTTTCCTCAGTATCCTAAATATAGTCTGGTATGAGTCATATGGATGCGTGCTGCCAAACACAATCTATAACTGCTGACAGGTGGAAGTAAATTGTTCAAGTCTTCCTTTATAAGGAAACAGGACTTACATATATCAACTAATATGCCCATTCTTTTCCTATCATTTATCCATCAAACAGATAAATGGGAGATCTTACAGAATATATTGTATATGCAAAGGTTGTACAAGAGCATGCTAAATTCAAGCTGCACGTGTAACAATTTGCTTACTTTTGATAAATTTTAGGTGCTTTTCTTTTTACATATAAACAACATAACTCAGCTTTTACAATCCCCTGCACTCACACACATATATGAGAAACAAAAAAATACATTGAAAGAAATCTACAGATGCATATTGTAATGAGAATATAAAGTAGGGTAAATTGCTATTCTGTATGGTTCCTCAAAATTTCTTCATAGAGGACAAAATTTCAGAGTAAAGGAAGGCAAAAGAGAATAACAAAACTCTCAAAATGAATGCACCTCCCTTTCAAAAAATGATTAAAGCATTTGCAATTTCCAGCAAAGTGAAATTCATCACACACATCATAAATTTAATAAGGTTTTATTAGTTTTCCTGCTGGCATGTCTGTGCATGATAACCATGCCTGTTTATAGTTACACACTTCCTTTCACTGACTGCCCTAAAGACGCCACAAAGAAGGTGTCCTCCTAATTTAGGAAGGAATCTTTCCAATTTTTGACACAGACTTCATTAGTAGAATTGAATCCCAATCCTGAGAGCTGGCCTTCCTCCACTAACATACAGAAGCAAATAAATAGGATTTCTGAAGAATGAATGACTGCAAAATGAATTCTATGTGCATAATTTTGCAGACAAACATTGAGAAAATCTGAAATTCAGTCTAACAGAAATGAAGAAAAATGCATGGGTCTATGACTTCTGCAGCCAACTGGCATAGCCAATTAAAAAAATACGAGACCATTAAAGAGCTGTAACAATTGTGGTTTTGGCAGAAGTTCCTGTTCTCATGGAACATACAAACCAACATTTTATCGAAGTCTGATGGGAAACTCGACTTCCAAAAAGGATCAAAATCTCCCTCTGCTGGGAAGATGAAGTCTGCAACTATGAAATAATTTCAAATTTCAACGTTGAAAAGCACCATAATTTTAGTAGTGACTTAACCACTCTAATTCTGGCTGAGTTAGAATGTTGGCTCCATATATTTAGAAAAGTTGTCTCCCATTTTTTTTAGCTACTAACAGATGACATATGTCAAAATATAGTTTAAAAAAGAGGAGAAACCGAAGGAACAGAAACAAATTAATTATTAAAATTAATGAAATATCACAATGGAAAGAGAAGCTGCTAAGGTAACATAATATAAAAATCTAACTGCCTTTTATATCACCCATTTATTTAAACATGACATTCTCTGCCATACAGAGGAAGAAACATCTTTCTTGCTACTGTTACATCATCTGTCAATCTATCAATTTTAACCCCACTTTATACTCCCTGTTTAATAATAAATACCTCTACTTGTAATTGAAGATAAAGAAAAATTTAAGTCCAATATTCTACTTAAGTACATGACTAGAGCTTTCCTGAATGAGGATCCTATGCAGTACCAATTGGACAACTGAACTGTAAAGCAGGAGAAATTTTCCTTTTTCTTTCAGAAAAATAATATGAGAATATTCTTCATCACAGTCAAATTTTAATTCCATGAAGTTTACTTCCTGAAACCATTACGACACATAATTAAAAAAAAGCACCTGAGAATCCAGTACACTTGGTTCAATTCAGGTGCAAGAGGCCTGAAAAAGGCATTTATTTTACAAGGGTATTTTTGTTGTTATTTCATTTTTTTTGTAGGATATTTTTCTTGGAGAAGACATGAAAGACAGAAGGTGAAGTAAAATTAAAAAAACCCCAAACCTAAAACCTGCTACAACAGGTCACTGCTGATTTCAGCTTATATTTTTCTGCAACTTACTTGGCCTGGTGTCCAGCCCCTATAAAAAGCAAGGTGTGAGCTGAGGACTGCTGCCCAGAATGCCTGGGACTCAGCTTTTTACTGTTTGGAGGGACATTTACATATACAGGCCAGGAAGACTTTGATGCATAGTGATGATTTTACACTGATTTCAGGAAAGAAGAGATTTCCTTTTTGGCTTTTATATTCTGTTTATTAGTACCTCTGTAAATGCAGATGGTGAGATTCATTCATATTTCTCACAACAGATTGAAAGAATCAGCTAATATTTGTGAAGCACACAGAAGAAGCTAGTTTCTGAAATAATTCATTGCAGTGATACTTATTACAGTAGTGTGCATTATGCAGCTCAGTAAAGAGCCTGTCCTCAGCAGAATATAAATAAAATGGTGATATGACTTTAGATAACTGCCTCCAGGGGTACTAAAAGCCTGCTGGCTCTTCACAGCTCCTGCAAGCACAGTACTGTTGAAGGGAACAGAATAATACTTGTGGCTGCACCTTCTAATGAGAGGCAGCGTGGTTTTTGCACCACAACCATCTTCAAATCCCCACATCCTGCAGAATCTTGGCTACTGGTGCAAGATGAGCTGAGGAGTTAGGAACAATATTGAAATTAGGGTTTATGCTTCTTGACAGTCATTATATATATATATAAAAATCATAGAATTATAGAAAAGTTTAGGCTGGAAAAGACCTTGGGCTGGTTTAGCTCCAGGTTTTTCATGTGCTCAAAGACAACCACTCACAAACTACCAGCTTTCAAAAGTAAAAGCACTAGAATATAAATATCATAATAAAATAACTTAATAGATACATTTTTGGATGAAAGACAGTTCTTACTGTATTTTTCAGCTTATTAAAGGTACTATTCTAAATAAAAGCAAACAAAATTTGATGTGAACCAGAAAAATCTTCCTTGCTAACTGAAGGTTATGCTCTTTGTGAGATACTTGTAAATTATTTACATGTCAGGGGCTTTGCCCTTTGACCAGCAGTATACAACCAGATCTCTAAGTGAAGTGGATATAACTCCCACCAATTTGGGATTCCTGGTTCCCTAAATGTCAACTGGAAGTCAGCAAGTGTTTGCAAGACACGTTTTACCCCAGGACGAGGTCATTGCATACCACTGTTTGAAGTACATGAGAGCTCCTTGTGAAATTCATAACAAGTAGCTCCTTGGAAATATTTAATCTCCTTTCATGTTTAAGAAATATAAAAAAAAATAAACAGCATCTTTTCCTCAAAACTACTCTATTAAAGGCATGAAGCTACTTATTTTTATATTGCTCAAACTCCACAGAAGATGACACACTTTTTAGAGACTGAGCTGAATGCATCAGCTTTCATTAATGAAATGCACTCCACACAACACTTCAAACCAGGTCTGGTTGAGACTGTGAGTGGTTGAGTGCTTTCTATACATTTTTGTTCCAGTAATACTGCAGAGTGTCTTCACTAAAAATGAATACAAACCAGGTACATTAATTGCAAACATGCCTTACTCCATAAATACAGACAAAGTTCTGGGAGATTTCTGGAGGAATACTTGATTCTATTCACTAACAGCACTAACCTCACTGTGGAACTACTGTGCAGTACTACAAATGATTGACTACAGCTGGCCTTTTGATTATAAAATGAATATAACATTAAATCTCTGTAAGATTTGGCTTAAGATGATAGATTTCCTCCTCCAGTCTTATGTAAGTTCCCAGTGTTAATAAAGCAACAACTGAGACATGATTACCTCCTTTACAAAATGCTCTTCAACTTTCTCATAACACTAGAACTCGCTGGTGTTTCAGGTGTGATAAATTTTATGTCTTTATGTACTTGTTCCACACATATCCAAGGATGGGTATCTTTCTGGCAAGCAATAGCACAGTACTCTCTATTATATGATTTTCCAGCAGTGATATTTTCTAGGAAATGGGGTACATGGATAAGAAATATTTTCCACATTAGGAATATGGCAAGGAGAGAGAGAGAGGTTTAAACTTTGAGGAGGGAGAAAAAGAGAAGTAAACTAAGAAGAGAAAAATGAGGAGTACAGAAAAAATCCCAAACAGAAATAAGCAAGATGGGGAAACACAGAGGAGAGTAATAACACAGAAAGAATTGCTTTTAGAAAATAAGAATTAAGAGAAGCCTAAGAGAAAACACAACCAGTATAAAAGAAAGACACATGAAAATACACTGAAATATATAGAAGAAATGACGAAAAGACTAAAGTTCTAAATCAATATTTTAGGTGACATTAGTATGACAAAGGCAATTAATAAAAAAAAATAAAACCACAAAACTACCAGAATAAAAAAGAAACATACTGGACAACTGGAAAACCAGAAAGAAGCAACAGGAACACACTTTAGAAAGAGAATGGTTTTTCATGAAATGAAAAGAATTTCCATTTTTGCTTTTCCTATTGCGTGGTCATAATTTCAGTTTTCTATAAAGGGTATCATACCTAACTGAAGTTCTGGTCATACATAACTAAGTCTACCCCTAAGAGGGAAAAATACGCAATACTCTAAAAAGTGCCACTCTGGTGTGAGTGTCCAGCAGACCTTGTATGTAGAAGAGTTGGCCTAAATAATTGTGCATTTGTTCCAACGGAACTATTCTATTCTAGTCTAAGGTATTTTATTCTCTTCTAACAAAAATGAGCTCTGCCTCTCAATACATTTCAAACTCTGCTCTCTTTTAAGTAGAATAATTCTATTATAGGAACAGATGCATCTTTCCTCTTTCCAAGGGTCACAACTTGGCCTTTAGTACATGATAATCCTTCAAAGTCACTTATGTCTTTTCCCCTCAGGACATGTTTAAAAATTTACTGGAGTGCTTTCACCTTACTCTCTGTATCTTCCAGATGACATTTAAGTAAATATGAAAAAAGACAGTAAACCATAATATTTCAATTAACTATCTGTTCTATCAGCAATAACATCTCACCCTGACATACTGTCTCCCAAGTATCTCCAGAGAAGATGAAAAAAATTGTTTTCCAAATATCTGGATTTGATAAATCAAAGCAATAATTTACAGTGAAAAGTGAATTGTTCACAATGTTTCCTGAGCTCTGTGGAAATGAACATATTATATTTGAAATGTGTGCAAAACATGTGACTTGCCCTTTATATTTTTAAACCATCTACAGTATCAGGTTGGGCCTCTGTCTAATGCATTTATGAATGATAACAACAAAATATTTTCAGGGGCTTTCTCATCTTTCATTCCTTAGTATGCCTTTGGTGCTATCCCACAGGGAACAAAGCACAGAGAAATAGAAATATTTACTTAAATGCAGCGTAAAGAAAAAAGTCATGTGAAATATACCTGCAGCACCTTCCACCTTGTGTTCAGGTCTTCCACACAGCTGAGATTGTACTGGGAGAGCTGGATGTCGGAGGGGGTGAAGCGGTGAGCAAGCTCATTGACATGATGCACCTTTTCTTTAAGGGGAACAAGTTCTGCTCGATAAACCTGTGTGAATCAAATATAAATATAAATTTTAAATAAGTATAAGCACTAACTTTAAAAAGCCTTGGCTCTGCTACCAACTGATTAGCAACATAAAGATATTACAAGTTGAAAGAGAAGAGCATATGGTCATGATGCAGCTACCAGTCTGTTTAACTTCATACGGACTTTAGGTCTCAAGTGCAAGACCCAGCATTTCAGAAGGTGCTATGAATTTGGAGCCTTCATAGCCACTTCTGGCCAGTTAAGCTGAATTTCTAACCAGCACACCCATGGTGAGGTGCACTGCAGAGCACACTTGTCTCCTGCTTCATCCTTTACGTGTGCGTAGCACGTGTTCATTCAGGATGGATTGGAGCAATGAGTACTGTTTTACACAGAAAAACAGCTGTTCCCAGATACAACAAATGCAGAAATGATAAAACTATCAGAAACCCCAATAAGGCCATGATTTTACCATGGGTATCATGTGTGTTACAAATAAAAAGGTTAATAATGGAAAGTCCAGAAAAAAAAAAAAAAAAGAGAGAGAAAGACAAAAAAAATTGTTATGCATCCCAAACTGGCTTACATGACTCATATTTAAAAGAAAAACCAAAATAATATTTCTTTTAAGATAACCTTTAAAACTATGCATAACAGCTGTCTAGCTACTAAGTTCAATAATGTACATGAAAACCAGAAACTTCTAGTTACAAACTTCTTCTTTTTTAAAATCAACAACCCTATGAGGATGTTTCCATGATGCATCTGGGTACATTCAGATAAATTCAGGGCACCATGACTTCATCAAAGAGAGGAATCCCTATGTAGATCTTTCACTGCTCCATATCTATCTTTTCTAAGGAGACATTTATGAATCTTTAATGTGATAAAATATGTCAAAATGTAACAATGAGTCATTTCTAAGGGACAAATTCTGTCATTCTCAGGAGCATGTTTTATTGCCATATGATGTCTGCACACAAAGGCAGAATAATTTACTTGCTATATTAGTCTGCTCTCTAGCTCCTTTCTCTCAGCACTTTTAATACAAACCACATGTGGTCTGCATCTCATTTTGGATCATCAAATAACCTGAAATTATTACCTGGTAATCTTTTCATCACGTGATGCAAAATAAGGTAAAAAAGCCCATCCAGTATCTCAGTGAGCCTTAAGAGTAAATAATATGAAGACATTCACAGATGTTAGAATGTCATGAAGAGCACTAAAGGTAAACATCTTTGAAAAATTGTTCCTCAAATGTCTTTTAAAACCAGACTTGACTTCCATCAATTATGTTAAATTACCCTGCAACATAACAAGTTAGACTGACTTAAGCGGTACTCGTACAGTGAATGACTCTAATGATCAATCTTTAAAATACACCATCAGAAGGGATGTGTGTTTGCAAAGGAAGTGCATAGAGCTATGCAAATGCCACAATGTGAGAGAAGATGCAGACATCAAGTTCATGACATAATAGTTGGCTTCCCTATTTCACCAGTAGAACTGAAATTACTGGTGAGAACAGATTTACAGTTTAGTGCTGAGCAAGGTCTGAAATACAAAGAAAAGGAAGAGAGCTCACGTTTGGTTTTACCCCGGGGAGTTATATATGTGCTTACCCTGAACTTTTTAGTTAGTGACTGAGTTCAGAGAACAAACAACGTGTTTTCAAAGCAGACATTTGTTGTTGTAATGTAAAGACCTCAAAGGCTGAAGAAATATATACACCCCTATCTGAGCACTTCACTTACAAATAGTTGTTTTACTGCTTTTTTTCTGTGATCTGCTCTTTTCATGCCCCAAGGTCCCTGGTCATGACCCTGTGGCTTACATTTGGGAAGAGCAACTCAGTTCTTCCAGTGTTGCTTGGTTTCCAAGATGAGAGAACCTAATGTCACCAATGACCACTTTGCATGAAAATATAAATATACATGTGCATATATTTAGATATCTTATAATATAA
>VYZT01013943.1:0-12660 GCA_013400735.1 Pomatostomus ruficeps
CAAGTCAAAACAGGGAGCCCTCAGCAGAGCAGGCTGTCTAAGAAATTAGAAATGTTTAAAGAGTAATTAGGAATAAGTAAAGCTACAGACATCCAATTCTTCTTCAAGACTTCTATGGTGCCCATCCAGGAACACTGTGATAGAACATGGATAGAACAATTCTAGCATTTTTCCCCAGACTACAAGGAAGTTTACTGTATTCTCATATTTTGTTTAATGAAAACTTCTGAAAGAAGGCAGATTCAATGGATATACTTAGTTATCTGAATGACCAGTTCACAATTCAGAAGTCCAAACTTGTAACAGAAGTACCTGAAATTATGTTTCTGGGGTGGGAAATAGAATGAGGGGTGTAGGGAGCTGACCCAGGTCAGATGCTGGCCACCCACAAAATCCACTTGCTCACTCCCCTCTGCAGCTGGACAGAGGAGACAAAATTTAATGAAGCATTCATGAGTTGAGATAAAGGCCAGGACAAATCACTCATTAGTTACCATCAAGGGCAAAACAGATTTGACTTAGAGGTACAAAGTGAATTTATTGCTAACAAAATCAGAGCAGGATAATGAGAAGTAAAATAAGCCCTCAAAAACACATACCACCCATCCCTCCTTCCTTCTAGCTCTACCTCCTACCTCAACAGGGTAGGGAAGGAAGGGGGGTTATGGTCAATTCATCACCCATGGCTTTTCCTGCTGCTCAGGGAAAGGAGTCATTCCCCTGCTGTACCGTGGAGTCCCTCCCACAGGTGACAGTTCCCTGAGAACTTCTCCAACATGAGCCATCCCACAGAAAAAAGTCTTCCTCAAACTGCTGCAGCATGGGTCACTCTTCCACAGAGTGCAGTCCTCCAAGGACAGGCTGCTTCAGCCTGGGAGCAGGGCCCCTCTCTCCACAGGCCTCTCATAGGGTCACAGGCTACTCTCAGGCATCCACCTGCTCTGGTGTGGGGCTCCTCCACAGGCTGCAGGTGCATCTCTGCATCCCTGTGATCCTCCATAGGCTGCAGGGGCACAGCTGCTTCACCATGGGCTGCACCATGTGCTGCAGGAGGATCCCAGTTTTGGCTCAGCATGGAGCACCTCCTTCCCCTCCTTCTCCACTGACCTCGGTGTCTGCAGAGATGTTCCTCTCACTTGTTCTCACTCTTGTCTTCTCAGGTCACAATTTCAAAAGCCCAACAACTATTTGTTTATTTTCTTCTTAAGTATGTTATCACAGAGGTATTACCACTGTTTCTAATTGGCTCAGGCTTGGCGAGCAACATGTTCATCCTTGGAGCCATCAGAAATCGGCTCTGCTGGACATGGTAGAAACTTCTAGCAGATTCTTACAGAAGTCACCCCTGTAGCCTCCCTGCTACCAAAACCAGGTCATGCAAAACCGATACAAGGAGAAAGGAAAGATTTGAAACAGGCTTTCATGTGGAGAGACTGTTAGCGCTCCTCCTTTCAAACACTGAAGTATTATTCCTGCTTTTATGGCTGGCATTTACAAGTACATATCAAATAAGCAGTACGTATGAATATAAGAACTTATAATTTCTTCAGAATATTGGAAAATATATTATTGAAAAGGTAGTAGGCTGCTATTCTGCTATACATGGGGAAGGGCAAATAAAAAGCATTGCGCCATATTGGTACTGCTATTAAATTCTGACTAGCAAAAGAACAGAAAAAAGCAGAAAAGGAAGGAGTCCTTGTACATATGAACAGCTAAGAGCTACATGACAACTTCCAACAGGAATATGCACTTCATCAATTTTTTCTGAATTTGGCTAGACAGAGAAATATATACAATGACACCAATTTTTTGTCTCTCCTATTGTACTCTTTGCATCTTGGATAGAAAATACAATGAGCAAAAATCATAACTCAAAATTAACTGGCGAAGCACACAAAAACATGCTAAGGAATATTGCCTGTTCAGTATGAATGATTTCCTTACTATGACATGTCGTATAGCTGTCTAACTAACTAACTAACTAATGATGCTAAATATTTCTCCAAACACATAAGACCCTCCTAGAACTGAAAGTTAAAAAGGAGATGTAAATAGCAAGAAAAAGGAAATTAAAAGAAGTCTGTAGGTTTTTTTCTTTATCTGAGGTTCAAATGTGTTTTCAAGGGTAGGATAGGCAATATAACAGAGAAAATACACTCTCAAGCCTCTGCCTCAAAATTAGTAATTATAAATTTCTGTTAGTTACGTCTCTTAATGTTTTATTTTTATGTGGTGATTTAAGCTACCTGAACCAGCAATCTACCTAAGATGCATTTGTAGCAAATGTTTCCTGAAGTGAATTATGAGAAAAAGGAAAAAATACAGTAGAAAGTAAAAAGATGCTTCAAACTTCTCATTTCCTTGCTCTAACATTTTGAAGGAAATCACAGAATATTTGCTTAACTGTAGCTCCTAATACATTTGAATTACTTCTCTGTCACACTTCAGACTGAAGGCATATTTTTAAAAGTAAAATTTGAAAAACATATTTTTTTAAAATGCCTTTTTTCAGCATTTCTGTCAAAAACATTAGAGTGATACTGCACAAATCTCCCCTGCCCTCCCTACCCACTGGGTGAATGGCAAGCATGAGAAGTCAGAGGACTCTCAACTTGTTTCCCACAATTTCAGGAGTGGGAAACAAGTTGAGAGTCCTTTGACTTCTAGGCAATTAAAGTCTAACATGATTTTAGAGGGCGTAGCATTCAAAATAAACAGTCTTTGGGCAGAGGAAGATGAGTGACAAAATTTTCTTTATTAATATTCTGGTTTTGATTTCTTTTCTTCGAAGGGCAGATAGAGAAATTATATTAACAAAGGTGAATAGAATGGAAATTCACTATTTAAAGTGTCCTTTCTCTGCGGCTTGCCTGATTTTGGGAATCCATGTAGTTTAGTCTAAAAAGTCAATTGCTTGTGGCATCCCTGTGCCTTGCAAGAGCTGCTGTTCAGCTGCAGAAGGTCACTTTAAACTTAAAAAAACTTAGTTTAAATTCTATAAAACTACTTACAGTGCTTCAGGGAGGGTCATTATTTTTAGAATAATGTAGAATAAACAACAGTCTGTAACTCTTGTAGTGCTAGGGTGCTTAGAGAAAAATCTGTGAAATTTATAATCCATTTAGTTCACACACACAATTGTCTTTTGTTTGTGTTTTAGAGCATCACATTGACTATGTGTCTGAAAGCCCTGGGACTCTTGACAGTCAAAGATATTTTAAAGTCTGCAAGTGTCAGAAGAACATCGTTTAGGTTCAGTTAAAACAAGAGTAGATGGTAAAATATGCATAAAGGTGTACATGCTGCTACACAAGGGATCCTTATTTCAAAATGGATGGAATATGTGAAGGCTCTTGGCTGGCAGAGGCATGCAAGGTGCTTTACAAAAATGACATGCACATGGTCTGTCGGGTAATATAGGTCAGATAACTCTCTTGGTTTATTGAGTATTCCAGTGCACTTTGGTTCTGAGGACAGATAGTGGCATGTTAAGCTTGCCAGATGTAAGGCACAGCCAGGACTAATGAGAGTTGGGAGCAGGAGTGCATATGAAAATGAGAGAGCATTTATCTTTTGGGAGGAAGAGAAAGTAAGGAAAAGGAAAATGGGGGAAAGTTACCCACTTACAGAAAATAATGGGAAAGAGTACGCTTATCTGCTATGTAGGAAATATAAGATAACTATGAATTATCACATGGGAATAATTGCATTATATTCTGGACTAACATTTTCTGGGCAGTAGAAGGATGTCCCACTTCCACCCACAGAAACATATGAGTGAGTGTCCAAATTCGTATTCACAACACCCAGTCTCCCACCCATGCACAATTTAAGCAGGGAACATATCTAAGTATTTGCTCACTGTTGGCTTCAGAGCCCATCATGCTGCTCCTTATAGGCTTCCAAATATTGTGAATATCTTAAATTTTGATCTTGCTTCTGCCTTTTATCTATCAACTGACACTGACATTTATCTAGCGCAAGACCCAAAAGACCCCAGTGTATTCTATTAAGGTCCATTTTCTAAGACTCTCCAACAGGTTAAGCAGACATAACAAATACAGAGTTATGTGTCACAGGACAGAGCATAGATATTTCTGACAAACAGACTTTGTGCAAAACTGTAAAAAAAAAAAATTCTTTCTTACTGCATGCAAGAAAAGCAGACATCTAGACAATGCCAATTAGCTAAACATTTTTCTGTCTCAGTTTCTTAATGATGACAGAAAGTCATTGGGGTTTAGTAGTGAATTTTATAAGGTGTCTGACATTTCTCTAATACAGATGATTTCTATTTAGAATTGTGTAGTATGTCCCTGCTCAGTTTGAGGTCCCTATTTTTAAAAAATACTATTTTGTATACTATAAGACAGTCATTCTTCTTAACCAAAATACACATTTTTGCTAGCTTCTTGTTTTAGCAGGTTCCTTTGGTTCAAAAAGTTACCAGAGACATCTTTTTTGAGAATTTTCAAAGAGCTGCCATTTTTTACAGTACACCATGATTCTCCTCTCTTGATCCAATCAGCTTTCTGGATGTTCTTCATCTGACTGTATAACCATTAAGATCTGGTAATTTAATGAGCTACTTTTATGTTCATTTGAAATGTCATAATTTAACAACTCCTGAGTGGGAGACTTTCACAAATTAACTGACCACTTATCAAGACCCAGCTGTGACCATCCCTACATTTTTGAATATTCTATGAAAATTCTCTATGTTTGTCTTTTACTAAGCCAGAATTCATTCAGGAAAATAAAGTCACCGCAATGTGAATATGAGCTACAAATTGAAGAGTTTACCCTTCTCCCCTATATTAGGGAGAGTTTAATAAAGAGTAAATGACAGTAAACACCAATCTCCCTTTTGAAAATAAGGTATATGAAAATATTTCAAACTGATTTAATTTGTTCTTTCAGTGCAAATTAAAGACAAGCTTTAGAGAAGTTAAATCAAAAATGTTTGATGGTATTTGGTGTTGTCTGGTGACCAAGGCAAAATGATTAGCTGTTTTCCTCCTACTTCAGAGAATGCTTTGGCAATTGTGAACTTAACTATGTATTTCACAGAAATTGATCTACATTTAATCCATGTCTCGATGACATGTTGTCATGGTCTAACACCAGCTGGCAACTAAACACCACCCAGATGCTCTCTCACTGACCCTCCACACAAATATGTTGCATTCTTATTAGAACATATCCTGTAACTTATAATAGAATCAAAGGACTTGCAAGGTAGGTATACTGACAAATCTTCTGTATTTTGTTAACAACAAGGGAGTTATGCATGTACCCTGGTGTTAGACAGTGGTATCTGTTTCTTAACAAATCCTTTTGTATTATGATCTACTCTTCCTTGTTAAATCATTAGCTGAAACTTGGCTTCAATTTCTGTAAATCTTATTTGAATAAAGCTTTCTGTCATTTATCTCAAACCAACAATGAAATAATTATGAATTGCATAAAATTAACTGTATTCTGGAGCTGAGCTATCTAAGGCTTATTCACAATTCACTTTGGGTTTTTCCTGTGGCAATTACTCCCTTCTAGAGAGCAATACTGTGCACAGGAAAGGATCCTCAGCTGTATTGGTGTAACACTGAAAGCAGGATAAAAAATTAACCTGTCAGAAAAGGAAAACAGCAGCAAAAATTGTCCACGATGCCATGGTATTTGCTACGCTGGCTCAATATATTCTTATTCCAGACTACATTGACCTTACTGAAGAATGATCTTCACCAGTTTCTATGACACTTTGCCAGGTCTGAGCCTTAACAGGGGAGGAGGATGCTGCTGATTTAGATTCCAGAATATTCAGTCAGTCTGCTTCACTCTGCATTACCCTGCATGTACTGTATCTAATCTGTTACTTTGGAAGGGCCTGCAGCTGCTGTTAAGTGATTTATCTCAAGTAACCTCTGTGCTATGACAGCTCTGAGATACTAGATGGTCCCAGTAGTGATAAGAGCAGCCACACTCAGCACAAAGTGCACAAATGCATATTCATGTCAGAATGGGGTTTGCCAAATAAAATCTGCAATGCTGTGGTTAATCAGACAATTTCTTTTCACACACAAAATTCATTAAGAGAACAACGCAATCTTTAATATCTTTTGGGTTAACATAAATGTTATCTCATTAACGGGCATAAATTTATAAGACATATAAACAGAGAGAGAAAAGTTTCCTTTTTTTGGTTAAAAATATTGTTATTCAAATGCAGAGGTTTGTACTAGAAAAACTGATCTCATTTTATTTTACAGCCTTGAGATGAATCTTAACAGCAACAATGTGAAATAAAATATTATTAGTTGAGATCCCAAAGATCAATAATGTTTGAATATGTTACTTCAAACTTCACACTTTTTTTGTATATTTCATATCTCATGACCATGTTAAAATAACCTTTATAGCATAAAAAAATCTTTCCAATGTTCGTAGTCAAATAAAAAAAAAAAAATACAACGTATATTTAAAAGGGACATGATGATAAGAAGTCACTAAAAAAATTCCTGAGTTCCATTATAAAAAAACCCCAAAAAACAGACAAGAGATCCAGTTTTCAATATGTCTGAATTCCCAAAGGACAGCATTTTTTTCTGGCTGAGTTGCAATGGATGTAAGGGATGGCTTACAGTTAATGTTACTTCAGCAATGAACCTCCAAGAATTAGCTTTCCCCTCAACTGGGAGCACTGAGTCAAATACTGTATTTATTCCATCAAAACTAAGTATACCAGGTTTCTGGGAAAGCATATCCTCACAACATTAAATGTCAAATTATGTTGTACTTTGTGTCAATGGATTAATATAATTTACAAATGAGCTAAAATTATACTGGAGTCTTTCCAAGAAGGGATCATTTGGGCCTTGATTTGAGTCTGTGACCCTACTCAGAAAACTGATATTTAGACTAAGGAAGAAATATGCATTTAGCCTTTTGCTGAACATCAAATCCCCCTGCTTTGAGACTTCATTAATGACTGTATTGGGTTTACATGGCAAGGCTTTGGTATCAAGGGGCTGCAGAGGTAGCTTTTGTGAGCCAAAAGCTTCCACTATGTCTGACATAGACCATGCTGACTGGCTCCAAGAGGGACCCACGGCCAAGGATAAGCTATCACTGGTGATGGTAGCACTGCTGTGATAATGGGATTTAAGAAGGGGGAAAAATTTGCTGTGAAGCAGCAGCAGAAGTGAGGTGTGCGAATTGTGAGCGAAACAGCTCTGCAGACACCACGGTCAGTGCCGAAGGAGCAGGGAAGGGGTGCTTCAGGCACTGAAGCTGAGATTCCCCATCAGCNAGGGGTGCTTCAGGCACTGAAGCTGAGATTCCCCATCAGCTTGTTCTGAAGACCATGGTGAGGAAGCATGTCCCCCTATAGCCCATGGAGGTCCATGTGGGAGCAGATTACACCTGCAGCCCATGGAGGAATCCCATTTCAGAGCAGCAGAATAGGCTGTTACCCCATGGAAAGACCACACTGGAGGCTGGCAGGAATTGTGACTCTGCAGGATATTCACACTGGAGCAGTCTGTTCCTGAAGGACTACATCCTGTGGAAAGAGACCCACACTGAAGCAGTTCCTGGAGGACTGCCTGCCGTAGGTGAAACCTGCACAGGAGCAGAAGAAGGGTGTGAGGAAGAAGAAGCACCAGGAATAATGAACTGACCACAACCTCCATTGCTGATCCCCCTGTGCAATTGTGGAAAAAGAAACAGTGAAATTAAGAGTGAAGTTGAGCTAGAGAAAAAGGGACAGTGGGAGGGAATATGTCTTTAGATTTGTTTTTACTTATAATTGCAGTACTCTGGCAATAAATTAAGTCAGTTTTTCCAAGTCAAGCCTGTTTTGCTTGTGACAGTAACTGGTGAATGGTTTTTCCCTGTCCTTATCATGACTTTTTTGTTTTATTTTCTCTCCCCTGTCCAGCTGAGGATGGGAAATGATAGAGCAGTTTAATGGACACTTGCCCTCCAGCCAAGGTCAACCCACCACAATGTCCTAAGCAAAAATTCTGAAATATTTTAGTTAAAGTTTAGTACAAACCTAGGGTCAGATTCAGTGAAGTGGTTGTACCTATTAGTACAGCAAGAATGCAATAATTTTAAGTCTGAAATACTAAGATGAAGTAGAGTTCATAGATGTCTACAGCCTTCTTTACGGATAATGGGAAAAAACCATGTCCATCAAGAAAGCCAGTGCATTCATTAAAGGATATAGCTTCAAAGAGTGAAAAATGTATGTTTAAAATCTTGTTTCTATCCTGAATTTAAGCATCCCCTGCAGTAAGCATCTACATGAAAATAGAATTTGCAACTTAAATCTGCTTCTTTAAGGTATATGACTTTGTCACAATTTGTGAAACAAATGTCTCAGCCACTGTGTGAATCTTATTTGCCTCAAAACTTTTGTCTGTTCAGGTGTCAGGTTTAAAATGTATCAGTATACAAATTCTATTCTGCATCAGTTTGTTTGCAGTTATGAATATTTTTGTCACAGCATTGTGAAGATGCATATTTTCCTCCTTGGTCTTTCAGTGTAAAAATGCTGCAGATTATTTACCTTATTCTGATAAATATGTATATTCAAAAATTGTGATAAATTATTTGATCTCTTTCAACAGGAGTTGCAGCAAAGAAGTGATTGTGCATAAATCCATTTGTTAAAAGGGTAGAACCCGACTTGCATATTTCAACAAATTAACTGCGTTCTTCATTGGTGTCTAAAATGCCTTCTCAATGAAAACATTTTTTGAAATTAAGGCATTTTAACTGTAGAAGGCTGAAATTTCATTCTCTGTCATCTTTATGTCACCCATTAACTTATTTTTTTTTCTGTCAGAATTATCTATTCAGCAATCATATGTGTTAATTTTAAAATTAGGTTGAACAAAAACCGCAGAAAGAAAAGTCAGTAAGTAAATAGCACTGGATAGAAAGTGTTGTGAATTGAATGACTGACTTCTAACAGGTTTCATGCCAGACATCTGTAGTTCAATCTCTCTAGATGTTCTACTAGTTCAGGACCCTTGTCAAGTTTGTTTGTGTACATTTAGGTGATGAATGCTTAAATAGAGAATTTCAGTATTGCTTGATAGAGGTACAAAAGGCTGTTCTAAGTTTTGTTGTTGTTGAATCTGTCAAAAGGCACTAGACACCAGCCCAAATTGCAGTATCATTTCTTTCTGCATATACATGCCTTTAAAGTTTAGATAAAGTGAATTGTTGTAAAGATGCTCTGCAATAAATTATAGCTGACAGTGGAAGTGATTAAGGCACATAGTTTGATTGCATGCATTAATCTCTACAACTTTCATCAAGTCTAATTTAATTACCCACAGGTATACATTTCTTTTTAATATATTAGCTTTGTCAGTAATCAGTTGCACTGTACGCTACTACTTGCAAAAGGTGAAACACAGCTGCATTCATGGAAAAATCAGACACTGAACTGCAAAATAAAAACCGGTAAGTGTCAGAGCCCTCAAGTGTACAGTAACAATGTTAAACTTACATATGAAATGAGACTATATAGTTAATCACAAAGGACTGACAGATATCTTTATTGAGACCAGTGCACTCTCCCAGGGAAAAACATTTGAGAAGGCTTAATCATTTTCTGAATGTGGAAACAACTGCTGTTGCTAGAATATCCTGCTTAGGTGTCATCAAACATACCGATTTATATATTTTTAACTAACTTTAGCCCACTATTTGGACCTGGCGGTATTTTGCTTAGCTGACAATGCTGTCTTTTCCTAATGATCAAGTGATCATGAACATAAATGTTAATTTTAATAGATTAATATTAGGACCCCAATATTCATCACGACCATCATTTTAGGTCTCATATACATGTTATACATGTTATCTTGAATTTTTTTTGTAATGCAGATCAGACATTTTAAGAATTTTTGTATAACAGAAATCCCTGTTCCAGTACTGCATTGCGTTTTTAGACAGTAACATTTGCAAGACTACTCAGAAGCAATGTCCAGGCAGTCTTTTGAATTTAATATTACACAGTCTCATAAAGATCCATGTCTTTTACTTACAAAATTCCTAGCCAAAAGGGAGATTGTGGGGGTTTTGGGATTGGGGTGTGTGTATGGTTTGCATTTTTTTGGGGGGAGGGGGGGTTTGTTTGGTTGGTTGGTTTTTTGGTTGGTTGGTTGGTTGGTTTTTGGGGTTTTTGGTTTTTTCGTTTCCCTATGCATTCTATTCTTCTAATAACATAGACATAGGGGATTTGTGTGTTTTGTTATTAAAATGCATTGTAACTGTGATTAAAACATTAGGAAGAAGATTGGTTAATGTTATTAATTGTTTCCACAATAACACGGAAAAAACAAAGGAAACAAAAATCATTGTGTACCAGTAGGTAACTGTCAACATCTTAGAGCCAAACTCTGTTTCCTATATGTTAATTCATAAAATTTTGTACCGTGAAAATCCTCAAATGAATGTATTGCTTACAGAGGAATTACCTCTTTTTTTACATAACTCAAGAATTTTTAGTGCTTACTGGCCCTTAAATAATGCACAGTAAACCATTTCAAACAAATATCATGTTGAAAAGATACACAAGGGAAATAAAAGAGTCTTCCTAAATTGCACAGTACATGCAATTATTATTAAACTTGTTTAGTGAAACATGAAAATAAACTGCTTACTTGTGGCGAATGGATTTAATTACTGCACTAGATGTCAGACGAAAATAAGCCTTCCTATGAAGTAAATATGTTGTAATACATGGCTATAAATTTAAGAAAATATTTTTTAATATAGTCCATGTACATTATTACAGTTGTTGAGCAATAAGTGCAGTAGCTCCCAGTCTCTGGGAAAAAATAGAACTAATTAGGACTTGCAAAGGAGTGCATGATTGCATTCTATGATGTGCCAAACCTCACAAAAGAATATATAGCATGATTCTAGAGTAATGCATACACAAGGGCTGAGGGGAAACTTTCAGTATGAAAACTGTGTACAAACCATATGATATACCCAGCAAGTAGTAGAGAATGCTTTGTCTCTATTTTATTGTTTCTTTCTTTACTGTTTTCTTCTTTAATAAAGACATTATACCATGGAATTTACTCAAAAGTGTTGTTACTTTCCAGAGGCTATAGGGTGATGAGCAGTTTGCCAGACTTAGTGAAAAACGACCAGCTCCAGGCAGGGGGAGGACAGGCTGTTCCCCTGTTGCAGCTCAGAAGGCAAATCCCAGGCCAAGTGAGAGTGCAGAGAAAGGTGCCATGGGACCAACAAGAATTCATGTTGGACAACCAACTTAAAGAAAATACTCATCAAAGACAAAAAACTCATTTGGCCTAGGGTTCTGCTACATAGGAAGGGATCCATGAGTTCAGAACAAGATAGAAAGTGTAAAATGGCTAAAACCAGTGAATGGACACTACCATTATCAAACTGAGAATCAGCATAAGACAAATAAAAGTATCTAAAAATGAAGATTGTTCATAAACCCATATCATCCTGTAATAATTTGTATTTCTATATTTTTCAACAGTTACTGTTTCATGCAGAAAATTACTGTTGCATTGAGAGACTAAAAAAAGAAAAAAAATATTGCTTATTCATGAAAGCCTTTAATAGTTTTAATCAATTTACAGAAGTGACCTTGCAATGCAAGATATTAAGAGACAACGTTAAACCTACCTGAACAAGAAGTTAAAACGTTTATATTGATTGGCATAGCAATTAAAAGCCAATATATTCTACAATAGCTATTCTGTTCAATTTCTCCATGTAGTCCAAAGGTCTAAATCCATTATCTTTAAGCCACCATGGATTATGTGGGTTGCTATAATGCTATATCATGCAGACTGTATACTGTTAGCCAAGAAAGTTTTTCACTATTCAGAGATCTTCTTTTTATCTCTTTTCCTTTCTTGTCTCTACAGAATGTTGCCAGAAGCATTGTGGGTTTTGACATCAGTATTAATTAAAAGCAAATAATGAGGGATAATGAAAATAAAGGTAAGGGGAGAGGAAAACTGGTACAGACTTCTAAAAGCAATTGAACAACTTTAAAAGTCCAGTTTCAAACTTTGCAAATATACACTGAGAGAAATAAACAAACTGTTCACCCGGACAATACAGTTGTGACTTTATAGTCAGAATTATCTCATTTTTTGCTGTCATGTTTCCCTGGTTTTGGCTGCAGTAAATTTTTTTCACTGGCCAGTACGGGTATACGTTTTGTGTTTGTGCTGAACACAGCAATGATAACAGATGTTTTTATTCTCTGAGCAGATCTTACACAGAGCCAAGGCCTTTTCTCTTTTTCATACTGCCACACTGGTGAGGAAACTGGAGGTGCATGAGAAACGGGAAGGAGACACAGTCTAGACAGGTTACCTCAATCAACCAAAGAGATATTCCAGACCATAGGACATCATACACTGAATTGTTTCCTTGTTTTGTTTGGCTTGTGTGTACATCTTTTGCTTTCCCTATTAAACTGTCTTTATCTTAATCCATGAGTTGTCCATCTTTTACCCTTCTGACTCTGTCTCATTGGTGGAGGGGTAAGCAAGAGGCTGCATGGGGCTTGGTTTCTGGATAAGGTTAAACCGTGACAGGTGTAGATAATGTTAAATCTATGAAGACAATTGTCCTGGGGTGATT
>VYZT01013944.1:241-34955 GCA_013400735.1 Pomatostomus ruficeps
GAATTTTCAGAAGTTCTCAATGCCAGATAAGCTTGGCTCAATACCAGAGTCAATGATGAAACTTCCATTACTTTCATTTACTGTGACTGTGTTGAAAAATAAACCTTAGAGGCCTTTTTCTCATGGGAAAATTGTGAAGTAGACTTGTATATAAGTGCCGAATGCAGAGTCAGTGTTTATAGGATCACCATTTGTTGTTAAAAGGAAACCTTTCTTATTTAAATGACAGCTGAACTTTGTCCAGTTATCTCATTAAGTATGTTTGCCTTCTGTTAAGAATCCAGGTTGCTGACAAGTGACATTATTAATTTATGACAGCTGTGTGAAATTTTTGTACAAAAGAGTGTTCTAAACAAATGAATGCAAGTTTTGGAAAGTTATTTGTTAAAAATTACTTTGGTAATAAAGAGAATACTGCAGTTAATCCAAATAATTCTATTTAAACAGAGTTGTCTGTTCTTGTTATTGCATAATTTAAAAACAGCTATACTTTAATTTTAAATTGCCAGATTATATTACTTTTGGGATGGATTTAAGAGAAAATACAGGGAGAGCAGCTCTTCCATTCCTCTGCTCTGCTGAAACCAGCATCACTCAAACTACTTTTATAAAAACCTTCAAGTTTAGAGTCTGGACAGCCCCTGCAGGGCTGTCTGTTTCACTGGTTATGTATCCTGACTGTTGGGTGGGTTTGCCTGTCTGATGTGCCTGTGATGTTTCAGCTGGTCAGGTGCATGCAAACAGCCACATTGAATTAGGTTCATGGTCTCAGTTCTCTCCTGCCCCGTTACAACAGGGACTGCGTCCAGATGTTTCAGAAAGCAGTGAGGTAGAAGATGTAGAGATCGGAGATGATTCACCTGTTCTGGATTATCTGATACGTAAATAAGTGTATCATGGGCCCTAATGCGTGAAATGTAATCTCTCCCCCAAAATCTGTTAGCATTGCAAATTGAATACTCTTGCTAGCTTCATACACTTTTGGCTATGCACTTGTTTTTTGCCTCTTAACATTCTGTAGCAGTGAGTGTCATAGTTTGTTTATGCATTGTATGAAAAGTTATTTCCTTTTATCAGGCTTAAATTTGTTGTTTTTCAGTTCCATTGACTGTCCCTTGTCCTGTTTGTTAGGCAATATGGAGAAAAAAGCTCTCAACGTGTCTTCTTTGGAGTATTAATTATTTTTTTGTTATATCCCTTCTTGCTGGTGTTCTTTTAGACATGAGTAATCCATTTTTCATTTCTTCTCAAATGATATTTCCCTCAATCTTCCCATAAGTCCTAGTAGTTTTGCAATTCTTTTTAAGATGATGCCACTGTTACTGCACACAGTATTTGAAGGAAACCCACAATGCTGCTGATTTGTACAATGTAATTCTAATAATTTCCCTGCTGTTTTTCATCCCAATTCATGTTCATGTTAGCAACTTGTTTACCTTTTTAGTTTTTTTACCATAGCTACAATAAAAATTGAGATGATAATAGAATTATTTTCCTTTAAACTGAATGTGCTTGAGGTAGATTAGAGGCTTCATTTCCATTGTTGAACCCAAAGCTGCGTGTTTTATTTATTAGGTTTTTATGCTAGTGGTGAAAGATACATGCATGACCATATTGCTTATTTTATCTCACTCCTCTGTTGGACATTTAATTATAACAACACTACTTTTTAATGAACTTTATTCAAGAACTTGGGCCATACTGTTGTGAAATTGAATTTAGAGTTGAACTCAATATATTGATATTTACAATCACCATAGTTCTAGTCTTTACTCTGTTTTCCACTTTTTATTGCATATATCCATTTACTTCATGTCCCTTTGAAAGTTCTTTCCCTGATCATTTTTCTCATTTGAACAGCTGAAAAAGCTAAGTAAAGACTATTTGAGTAGAAGGTATTGTGTGCTGCTAGCTTGCCTTTGCAGAATTGTGTGTACCTTGATGAAGTAGGCCTTTAAAGTACTCTTTAATTCTTTGAGATATAATTGTTTTGAAGTACTTTATTTTTATTCTTTATTTTCCATTCTAGACATAAAGGCTATAGCTGTCACTGCCACTTGAATATTTAAAATATTCTAGTTTTCACATTCTAATAAATGATGAAATTTAAAGCATGGTGTGCTTGCTTAAATGAGCTTACAGGTCAGACATCACCTTTCACATTAAATTCTAATCAAGTGAACTCAAATGTACTAGACAGAGCCAGCAACAGGTTTTAAGAACAAGATTCTGAAGCTGTTCTTGTTTCACTGAACATGTCTCATGAATGGTTGCCACAAACTAAAGCTCTTTAGGGAGCTGAGAATTAGTCTTGCTCTCATGTTTCTTGTGGTTTCTTCATTCTATTTACCATACTCAATAGCATTCACTTAGAAATATGTATAGCAGAACTCAAAGTATCAGATTAAAACTTGATCAAAAAAAGCTGATGTGACTTGTAAAATATTTTTTGTGAATTTTTAAGTTATTTCTCCCCATTCTGGTGAAGTACAAATTAATTTTCAGCTGAAGGCCGTAATGGCTAAGAATCATTTATACTGACTTGCAAAAGAACATTTTTGTTAATTGAATGTGGTCTAAGAGCATTACATGGCATGTTTTTGCAGACATTGATGAATGTGGCACTGGAAGGCATAGCTGTGCCAATGACACTGTTTGCTTTAACTTGGATGGCGGGTATGACTGCCGGTGTCCCCACGGCAAGAACTGCACAGGAGACTGTATTCATGAAGGCAAAATCAAGCACAACGGTCAGATTTGGGTGCTGGAGAATGACAGGTGCTCTGTCTGCTCGTGCCAGGTCAGTAGCTGCTTCTGCAAGGTGGTAGTAGGGGTGAAGGGCAGAGCGTCATGATTCAAGTGACATTGCTATTTTAGCTGCCCTCTCAGGTGCGTGTGTAGAGCTACAGAAATAAAATCTTATATTACATAGGGTTTTGAAGATAGCTTCTCTCTCCAACCTGCAGGAGCAAAACATTCATTGGAAGTTTGTTATATGATACTGGGAGAAGGATGATAGTACTGTTTTTGTACTGGGTGGGAGTAATAGCATTTTCGTGCAAATAAACTGTCTAGACACCTACTGGGCCTGGAGACTAACACCAGGATATCTAGCAGATAAATTGAAGTAGGTTCTGTGTGTGCAGAATAATTCAGCTTAACTTTCTCAAATGTTTGCTGTGGGAAGTTCGGTCCCAAGCTAAATGCTGATGGAGAATGAAGGCCCAAAACACTGCTGACAGTATCCTGAGCATTTCAGCAGTTCAACTTTCATGTACATGGTTTAGTTTCAGATCACCTATCATCTTCCTGTGTGAATAACTACAGAAGAGAGGGTTTGATAGTCCACGACACCCTCCAATCTGGTATTCTGTGAAACTGTGATGTTCTGTGATCTGGAAGTTTAAAGCAAAATTCATCAAGCATCTATATGAGAATTACAAACTTAGTGTGATCCATTAAAATCTAACCCTTGGGAAAGACACCCTTGGGTTTCACCACCTCAGGGGAGAGTTGCCTAAAGATTAGTTGAATGAAGGATGTATATAAGACAGCAGGAGACCTTTATGGTAGTTACTGTGTATGTACTGGGGTTTCTGGCTTGGTTTGAATTGTAATTTGACGAAGATACTGTGTAGTAGAAAACTTGTGAACTGCTAATGGCTTAGAATCATGGTAAAAAATAACATTTTGGCTGGAGTATGGCTGGAGTTGTGCAAATTTCTGCCATTGCTGTATGTCTCTCTTCTAAAAACAGAACGGATATGTGATGTGCCGGCGAATGGTCTGTGACTGCCAAAATCCCACGGTTGACCTCTTTTGCTGTCCTGAGTGTGACCCGAGGCTCAGCAGTCAATGTTTACATCAGAGTGGGGAGCTTTCCTATAACAGTGGTGATTCCTGGATACAGAACTGTCAGCAGTGCCGCTGTCTGGTAAGGTTCCTAATTGTAGCAGCAGAGACAGGAGGGAAAACAGATATGAGATATTCTGATCTGTGAATAGTTTCATTTTCATGCATTAGCATACACTTAATTTCCCCTGAAGTACATATATAATCAAAATCTGGTTTTCCTGGATTTTTGTCAGTATTGTCAAGTTCCTGTCAAAAATGTGTTTTGGCACAGTAGACATAATATAAATTACTTAATCATGAAGGTGGTTTCAGCAGAGTGGAGGTCATTTGGATATGGCACCTACACAGCAACCCTCGTGTTCACTTTTTCAGAGACTGATGAAGCTCGATAAGAAAGTTCTAAATATGTATGTATTATCACAGCTGATAATTTCAAGGATGCTGGTAAACGAAAATGTATTTATTCATTCAGACATTCTGAGTAACAGAAAAATAATAAGACTTTATGCATTTTTCAAAACAGTGAAATGGGGTTCGGAAAAAACCCACATCTGTTAAAGCTTGTCATCTTTTTCCTAGGCATGTATTTTGGAGTCTAAGCAAAACTGTTATGCATAATGCTGCTCACAAAGTTTCTGTGACAGAGAAAATCCCAAGATAAAAATGACTGGCTTTTATTGCAGGTTATCTCCAAATATAAAGGCTAGTCCATGTAGCAGCTTTGGCTTGTCAGGGTATCATGAATAACAGACAGAAACTTGTCAGGCTATCATGAATAACAGACAGAAGCCCATGCTTTCAGTGCTAAAATCCAATGAAATAGGTTACCTTGTGCTTCATTAAATGTCTTAAAAATGAAAAAAACCACCCCAACCTGCAACTTAGGATCCAATAGATCACATCACATCAATAGATGTTTCTTTTTTTCAACATGCTACTTCTGTAGCAAAAGCCTGCTTTCTTTCAGTGGTCATGGATTTTTTGGGGTGACAAAATATTGTCTACTCCTTGTACTGTCCCTCACTGCAAAAAATAGATTGAAGTATCAAATCAGTAACTGGATTAAAAGATGACTTTCATTCTTATCATCATGCAATTCAAAAAGAAGAAAATTGACCCAGATGAGAATTTTTAAAAAGACTTAACTTCACAATACTTTCTGCAACAAGTGAAGGAAATCCAGAGCTATGACAAGTATCTGTGGGGTTTTTTTCAGCTTCTGCTCTGGAGATAGTGAACTCCTCATTCTCAAAGTCTTAGATACATTTTTTCTGAATAAACTGATTTCCTAGGGCCAAAAGCTGTTCTTTTTGCCCCCCTTAAGTCCAGACTATTCAATCTGTGCTCAAATGAGCTGAACAAATTGTAGATCAGAGATGGACCTGCTCCAGAAAAAAAAAGTACATTAATGACTTTTGTGAAGTCCTTTCTTTGACCAATAGATCTGCAACTTTGGCTCTTGTCCAGAATGAAGGAAAGCTGATTCCAGCTTCTGGTAACTGATATGATTAATTAAACATCTTTAGATTTGTGTTCAAGCATACAGTAACTTCCCCTAAGGATATGTTGGCCCAACACAAGTCTCTGCTCAGACCTTTTCTTACTCTGACTGGACTAAACCCACCACGCAGAAGGTGTGATAAAGTCTGGAGCTTCAGGTGTTCTGGTCATAATATCCTAAGTGGATGGTAAGTGGGTAGGGGGCCTCTCACTGAAAATGTGGCAGTGTTCCCCCTTACATTGCCCTGCTGGTAGCTTGACACCCTTAATCCAGCCAATGCATTTGTAACCGTGGCAAACATAAATTTGAGGGCTTTCTATGGCAAGCCAACAGTTCAAATCGTGAGGAAGAACTAGGTGAAACTGGAGATTTTGGCACACTTCTGCAGTGCAGTCATGTTACAACTTCTATCACTTGCAGAAGTAGGGCCTCACGAGGACAGGCCTGTATCCTGTGTTGCATAACTTTTATGGAGAATTTTCAGCTGCAGCTTGATGGAGAGTGCACTGAAGCAAGTTAAATGTAATTTACTTCCTGAATGACATGCAGAAAAAACCACCTGATCTGCTGTGTGTCCCATAGTCAGTGAATATCTGTGTTTTCTGTGCTGAATTCTGAACAGGACCAGATGGGAAAAAATAGCCAGCTAGGAAACATAATGCTGATTCAGAGGAATGGGTGAGAAAAAAATTAAGAGATAATAATAATAATATCTTGTTCTTTCTGAAAACAGCAAGGAGAAGTTGACTGCTGGCCCTTGCCATGCCCAGAGGTGGACTGTGAATTCAGTGTCCTCCCCGAGAACGAGTGCTGCCCACACTGTGTCACTGACCCCTGCCAAGCAGACACTGTTCGTAATGACATCACTAAAACGTGTCTGGATGAAACCAATGTCATTCGCTTCACTGGATCTTCTTGGATTAAGCATGGCACCGAGTGCACCCTCTGCCAGTGCAAGGTAATGAAAGTGATAGAGATGAAGCTGCGATGCTTCTTCCCAACTTGTTCTGTGGCATATAAATATTAATGAACTGAGTCCGGTCAGTGAACAGCTGGTGTCTACACTTGTTTTTAAAGCAGCAGAGATGACAGTGGAAGTGTTCAGCTTAGTTAACTGTACTCTTGCATGTGCTAGAAGCACAGTTTGATGTGCTAGCAGGTCAGAAGCAGGACAGCAGCCCATGCTGCAGAGTGCTGTGGACATGGTGCTGGGCTTCCCTTTTCCACCAGGATAGCTCAATTCAAGTTTAAACATGGGCCTCCAAGCTCCATGCTATCTTGGAAACATGCAAATATGGCTATGTAAGCCTAGACTTCGCACAAGAAATTTGTTCAGTGTGATACTATAGTGTTACTGGAACTGATTGAATTGCTTTTTGAGAATAGTAATTCTTTTCAAAGTAAAAGGACTAGTTATATAATGACATAGCTTTTGTACTTTAAAATTAATCAACATGTTTAGAAAAATTACTGTTTTTGTAGTCAAAGAAATTAATTGTCTGAGGAGGAAAATTAATGGCTGTGGACATATGTGAATTCTGGCATCTCTTTCTGAGGATGAAAAAGGGCTTAACTTAAGTGTTTCTATTCAAAATAAGACCATAAAGTGAATTGTTAAAGTTTTCATCCACCTGATACTGAAGAGTGACAATATGTCTTTCCACAGCAGCCAAGGAGAGAGAGCAGGATTGATGCATAGTTCTTTAATTATTACTGAAATTCACAGTTGATTTTGGGCTTTATTCTATGTTCTTGCCAAGCAAGATGCTTCCCAAACTCCAATACATGGTACAATTAACTACTTTGAAAAGGTGCTCATAAAAAATAATCTATCTTCAACACCTTCTTCTGTGAGACTTCTGTGTGATCAGGCAGCAGAAGCTGTCAAGCATCACTTCCTTCCTCCACTTTGCCAGATGCAATACTGTGTGCAATAGGTGCTGCTGTCGATGCATAGTCCTTCTCAAGGGCAGTGGTATGCCCCAAGTAAGTGTCAGCATTTGTCTTGATGTCAGAATGGGTCAGTGGTTAGAAGAAAGTGCTGTGATCTGACAGACTGGCTAATGGGTGGAAAGTCAGCTGCTGCCCAAAAGATGTTGGAACAGGCTTACAGGCAGAAACCTGTACTTTCAGGGTCCGTAGCTGGTGGTACACACCAGCTCCTATGCTAGAAGTTACTTTTTGCACAGGCAGGTTGCTAAGGTTCTTATGCATCTGGTTCCGCATCTGTAAAAGAAAATGTTGTGTGTAGTTCTTTCCTAAAAGCACTTCTGAGACTCAGTGATGGGAAATGTGCTGTTGTTGTGCAGCTAATCAGTGGCAGTGAAGAAGACGTATCAGTTCTGATGATGGCCACCTAAGTGCTGCTCCCATCTGGCCTTTTGTGTTGTGCAAAGACTGAACCTTAACCATTGACTGCTTGGTATTCAGTGTAAACACATACAGAGACTAATCAAATTCACTGCTGAATTGTGAACATAGTGGGGATTAAAACAGATACTCTGCCAAACTCCATAATTTTAATGACTCAGGTATGACTCTGCCTGACAAAAAAGAGGTACCACTTTGTCCCTAAACAAGCCAAATCTTACTTAATTCTCTTTATGGAGCAGTGTTCATTTTGAAATACACTATCTGCTCATATTGCCAGCATTGTAATACTGCAGTTCTGCATGCAAGCAGCCTGCTCCCTTCAGATCACAGTAGTGGTGTGCCCAGTTTGTACAGTGCTCCTTCTCATTCATCCTGTGTCACCCCATTCTTCTCTTGTAAAGCATCTCATGGAAGGTCAAAGCTCCAGTCTAAGCCTCTCTAAACAAGCTGTAGCAAAATAGGTTTACACAAATCCTTTAAGAATTTAGAAACCTGGGCATCAGCTAAAGCAGTCTTAGCCACAAAAACATTTCTAATCACAAGTAAAGAAGGACTGTAACCTCCTGTAACAGAAGGAGTGAAAGAAAATGCTTCAATTAGTGAGACCTTGGTCTTTAGTAAGTCCTGTCAGTTCAGTCAATTGAATGTATTTGGACTAATTCATAAGTAATACTCAGTTTTTATTTGCATTGTAAGAATCAGACTTAAGCAAAGAAGTAGTAGAGACACAGAAATTATTTTCTCCAGTATTTTAATGATGTCTATAGGCAAACTGTTCCCTTGATTGCCCTTAATATTCTCACAAAAATGTCTGGATTATCTGGAAGAAGTTCATGGATTAATTTTTGCTGGTGTTACAGCCAGGATGTATGAAGTTGAAGCATGCGGGGCTGAATAAAACCCAGAGTCCCTTCTGCCTGAGCTGAATAAAACTCCCAAGTGTCCTGTCTTGTTCGACAGCTTTATATATTGAGCAGATACCTGATACCTTTATGCTGGGAGCATTCCTTCCACTGATCCCAGCTTCTTTCAGTTTGACTGTTGTAGCTCTGGGACACAGACCACAACAAGCCAAGCAATTAGAGGAATCATAGTAACACATTCCCTCAGGCAACCTAAGGACATGAGGACAATGTCATGAATCTGATCCAAGTCTGTACGTGTTTTGTATTTTACAAGTCTGTACGTTCAAGTCTGATGGGTATTTGCAAACAGCTGAGCTTGTTAAATTTACTTGTTTTGTACCAAATGCAAATTGTTTCACTTCTTTTTTCTATTTTTCCATCCTTTAGAATGGCCATGTCTGTTGCTCAGTGGATCCACAGTGCCTTCAGGAACTGTGACACCAACACTATGTCTCACAAGCAGTTTCTGGATAAAGAATTTTCCTTCACAGAAATAGACCTTTAGACCAAAAATTGTTCAAAATTAAAACTAAAATTAGGTTATTAGGTTGGTTTTGTCTATCTGAAGTGCAGATATGTAATGAACTCAGTTACCTGAATCAGAGTGATATTTACCTGAATCAGACTGATATTTATGGGACTCAAGCTCAGATGTGTAAACCTTTGTATGAGGTTAGGCCCAAATCTTCTGGCTATTTGTCTGTCTGGCATCCTTGTGCAGAATGTTTAGGTTAGTGTAAAGTGACACATTGTAATGCTGTACATAATGATGTCAAGATCTAAAATCAACTAGGAGCTCTTGCAGGGTCTTCTGAAGCTTTGAGGGTCCAATGCTTGACCAGATGCAGCAGATTTACCTAATCATATTTGGAACTGCACAAATGTGTTTGATTTCTTACTGCAGAACTTAGCAGATGTTTGAGTAAAAGGATGAAGCCTTCAGGAATAATGAACCAAGCAGCTAAGACGTGATATGTACAGTATGTGCGCTGAAAAAAAAAAAGATAGAAGTTACTGTAAAAAACAAAAAAACAAAACAAAAAAGCCAAAAAAAAAAAAAAAAAAAAACCCGGGATGCACAGGCATGGCTTCTTAATGTTTTCTGATGGGAAAAGTCATCAATATTTCCTTGTTTTACTGCACTTACTATTATTTCTTGATTGACTTTGTTCAGTATAAGCTCGTTATTGTGCAAATTTAAATAAATATTTCTCTTACCTTAAGTTTCTGTTTGTGCCATCTTTCTTTTACAAGGACATCATTTTTGTGTATGCTGTTACTTCTTCTTTGCCAGCATTCCTGGGCATCTGGACAATACACATGACGTATTGCCTGTCTAGCTCCTCTATATGTAGGAGCTTATGCCCAGCACAGCTTTATGCCTATCATGTCTTATCTTTGTTAAGATACACATAAGTAACTTGTCATTACAGTGGATTAAACAGCAAATTCACATGCCTAAAGATCAGATCCTGTGTGCCAGTGGGGTATTGTCACGCAGAGTCAGTACAGACCATTTGTGTGTGACTTGCATCTGTTCAGATTTACAGGGGATCTTTTCCAAATTCTTCCTCTCTCCAGCTGCCATGGGTTGGTTTGTCTTCTATAAGCTCTGCAGCTGTTTTTACTGTTTGTGTGAAGTATCTTAATGTGTGGGGATTACTTCAATATGCAAACCCTATTGTCACTACTGTTCTGTTGGGACAATAAATAAAGGCGGCTACATGACCAAAGCTGTGTTATTCTAAAAGAGAAGTAAAGAATAAAGCAATGCTTACAAATATCAGGCTGAAAAGGCTGAATTTGTAAAGAATGCATCACGAACAGTGGAGACAAAACAGCAGAAGAGGAAGATGCCCAAGATGACGGCATTCTTTAGATACTGCTTTAGTACTCGTATTCTTTTCAAAGTGCCTTGCTGGTCTTCAGCATCTCTCTTACAAGTTCAGTAGATTGTCATGAAACCTGGACCGGCAAACCTTCCATTCATATGGCTCCTGTGTGATATGGAGTTCCAGGGGAAGTCCCTGTATGTGGTTTTATGAAACAAAATGATTTCCTGCAAACACATGCTACTTCAGTTTCATGTACTGCAGGAGATCAAAGGAAACTCATGCAACCACATTTATCCAGTAGGCATTCCCTTGAACCCTAGTGTCTACTGAGGACTGAATGTTTTTGGATTAGGAGAAACACTAGGGCACCAAATACTAATAGCATAAACATGTCCAAGAAACTAAAAATCTGAAAAAAAGACTCAAATGGATATTTTACATTGAACTATTAAAGTTATGAAGATTTTCAGACCAAATAAAATATTTTCCTCATCTAGTCCATACGTGACAGGTATTCAAGGGGGTTTTTTGTGTTTTGTCCTATTCCTGGCAAGCTGTAAGCACAATTTTTAAACAAGAGAGTTAGCTCCCCAAAAAACAAGTTGCTTTCTCTACAATGTTTTCTTACCTGCTAGTAATTGTCAGTAATTGTTTTCCCCTCAGACTCTGAGGTACATCACCTTTGGATTTCATGAACAGCTGCATGCCTGTTTCTGAGAGAAGGTTTAGCAGAAGTTGTGTACCCTCTAAGAACTGCACTTCAATTTCATTCCAGAATAGGCACAAGATAGACATAGAAAATGCATGAAGACTAGAGTTATTTTTTTTAAAAGTATGAACATTTTCAAGGGCAGAACCCTTGTGCTTTGGCAAAGGCTGTACAAAAGCTCTGAAGGAAACCAGTGGAGCTGGTAGAGCAGATATCTACAGAACATTGTAAGTAACATTGTAAGCATCCCTATTTTGGCAGTGGATAGAAAAGTTGCAGGTGAGGCAAGTGTCTCTGTCCGTAATCTGGTTCTGTGCATCCTCTGACTTTGGTTTCAGAGCTATTACAAATATGAAAACTGTAAGGAAAATTATCTCCAAAATTTTTTCTCAATCCTTTCTCAAATAGAGTAATGCTGGTGTTTAATACTAGCTTTTAATCAAAACTGAAATGGTGTATAGACGAAAAACAAACATCCCTTTTCTTTTGTTGCCTACCCTGAGTGTTGGAGGATCTTTCTACTGTTGTAGGTTTGTGAAGCGCAGTGCTGTACACTATTATGCTAAAAAGCCAAAAATTGAGACATAAGGTAATAGCTAAAATTTGAATCTGATCCTTGGAGAGGCTCTCAATGTTGCATGTATGTAAAGAGCAGAAGTCATACTACTGAACAAAGCTGGAAGTCTCTACTAAATAAAAAATGAGAATGGGTTCAGTGAATATTGTCTAATTTATCAATGTTTAAGATTACTAATCAGTTGGGAGTTCTTCTAAAGGTCAGCAAATTCCAAGAAGACATATCGGTGACCCTCATTTTCATTCCTTTTCACCTTGTCTTTCCCATCTCCCTTCTGTTCAGCCCAACCAGTAATTAGTAGCTCATGTTTTTAATTTTCCTTGAAAAGTAAATTTAAATGTTAATAAAAATTGATGTCTAATTTCCAAGCCTAAATTATCTGTTAGACAATATAGTCCATAAAAAAAATACACTTCTGAATGATGCAGGTAAATTGTGCTCTCATACTGGCCTTTTGTTATTGATGCAGTGTTTGCAGTACCAAAATTCAATAACGTCCATACAGGAATTGTCACCTCTCTGCAGAGTAATTGCCCTAAGTTAATAGACCTACAGATAAAATGGCAGAGATGTTTTCAGTTACAATGCTGAATTCAGTGCTATGGTGAAACAGGTTGACAATATGCAGCAGCATTGTAAAACTGTTGAAAAGGGACCTAATTGTGCACTTGTGAATTTCTGGTACTCACAAATTTACTAGGGTCAATACTAGCCATTGCATTTTTATAGGATGCCTTGAAGTGTGTGTTTATGCAGGGAGGGCTGTAAAAGTGCCCTCCTTCATTTCCAGCATAGGATCTTGCCATTAACTCCACTGGCCTACAGCAGGTTCATCCTGGGCCACCTCAGAGAGGCACAATCTCATGAGCCAGATTTGAACTGGCTTCAAATGCAGGGTGTGTATGCAGTAGGATACCCCCCTCCACAGATTCTCCAAAGTGAAGGAGGCTCCCACTGCAGCAAATGGCAGTGCTGAGCTCACATGCCCTTTTAACAGGAGGGAACTCCGTTGATTTCACAGATAAAAATAGCACTAGCTTTAAAGTAGGGCTCTGCTAGTTATATTTTAATAGTGTAACTTACAGGCAAATGCAGTTTAAGTGTCCCCAAAGCAGTTAATAATTTAAGCTAAAAATCACTAGCTAGCTTTTGCCAACTCTGTAAAGAAAGTGTTTCAGAGTCATACAAGTAAGAAGGCTAGAGCAGCTCTGACATCTCCTGAGTGGGTGGCCTGTGTCTCTTCTTCAGTGCACCGGTGAAAAGCCCACTGCAGTCGTGTCTTCTACCCGAGTCACAGGCACATTCACCAAGTCACAGTCCTGACTGTGTCTCCTGCTGTTATTTTAATTTCCAATTAAAACCTTCTTGTTGCTTTAGCATAGTGGCAAAACCTCTGTCCTGGGAGAAAAGACAAAGTGTACCATTGGATTTTTGAGTAAGGAGAAACATTGTAGAAAGGGCCTGAAAAGAAAAAGGCAGCATGAAAAACTATTTTTCATCTCTCTATGGCTGTTTATCAGCCTTGTGAATGGCCACTAGCATGTCAGTGTATTTCACATTTTTCTTTTTGTCAGTAAGATGCTAATGCAAAATGATAAAAAATCAACTGTTGAAATAAATTACTCATCTAGGTCTGCACCATGCAATACTTTCTTATTGTCCGAGTTTTTATAGTCTGTAAAATACCAAACAGGCATTGTTTACAATAGCAGGAGATTTGCAACCCTATATCCTACTAAGCTGTTCATAGATTATTTCTATAACTTCAGACTTTAACTGCTGCAAACCATAACAATCTATTGATCACATAATATTTCATCCATAAGATAGCCAAACTCAATAACTATGCTTCATCTTAAAATTTGCTTTTTCAGTAATCTCATGTTACCATTTAAGACTGCAAATGTAATTCTCAGTATGTCATTTACGTATCAGCAGTATTACTTGGAATTATAAAATAAAATTGTTTAAGGGTTTAGGACTGAGTCATATATGGAAACGAGAATAACTAGAATTGCATCACTACAAGAGATGAGCATTCATCTAAATAAAACAACAGAATCAAAGTAGACTCCAGTGCAATTTCATAGTGGGGAGGGAATTTCACGGAGGGGAGAGTGGAACAAAATGAAGAAAAACCAATCCCACTGATGTTAACTTGATCCTGTCCTCTTTTAATGACTGCTATTCTGAACAAGAAGAGGGATGCAGCCTTTTGCATGGTTACCTTAGTTTTTACAAGAAGCTCCTTAGCTGACTGACTGAACCACAGCCTTTTCCTGTTTATTTTCTTAGTGCCTTTGGTAAAAAATGTAAAAAAGGCCAATGCAGGTTGGGCCTGGCTCTCTTTGAAGCAGGCATTTTATCACAGCTGGAGCATCCTGCCCCAAGGCAACTGTAGGCACAAGTCAGCCAGCGTGGGGGGAGCACCACACTACCCAAAGGTGTCTCTGTGCAATCCTCCTGTTTTTATCAGCTGTGTGTAGTTGGGTGCTCCATAAGCTGTGATCAGAATGAGCCAGCTGAGACTGATTCCTGTTGCAACCTGCCAAGGCAAAGCCTCCCTTTTGGCTGCCATGTGTGGATTTTGCAAGTCACGTGGTTTGTCAGTTCAGAGAGGTGCAGGGGTGGGACTGGTGCTGTCCCAAGAGCTCCCTTATCACCCCAACATGTGCAACCACAGCACAGGAAAGGTAAGGTCTGCCTTCAAGTCAGGGAGAAAAAGGCCTTAGTGTCTGACAAGAAGCCAGGCCCTTTAGTTGCTTTCCAAGGCAAGAAGCTTGTGTTTGCCTCATTCACACTGGACAAAGTGTGAGTGCTCACAAATATGCCTCAGGGTGCAGTCCTCTCACTGCTTTGCCGTTTTATGATCATACAGCTCTGCAGGAGTTACCCCAGTCAGCTGAAGGCTAGCTCAATGCCATGGCCAGCTTCCCCTCCACAGGACCTCCTCGAGGAGATGCCTATGGATGCAGCTTTGCAGCCGGTGCTTGCATGGCCTAGACTGGGCAGCTCCTCTTCCCCTGCCCAGACGGGTCAGGCTGGTGACAAACGGATGTCAAAGTCCTGTTAATGAAGACGGTGTTAAAATTTGATCTTACAGACACTGCCATGATAAGCTGAGGGAGTAATACTGATATTACTTAAATGATCCTTTAAAAATCAGTCTCTTTTTTAATTTTGTATTTCCATTGGGTAATAATTACAGTTGATGGACCCCGATGCTCCCTTGAAGAACACAGCAGGTGAGGAAGAAATTATTCCTTCCTCACTTGGTAAACTTGAGAGGCTGCTCAGCTGCTGAGGCCTTCAAAGGAAAGAAATGCAACCCACAGAGACTGTGATTCCACCACAACTCAGCAGAAACACATATTGCACACTGACCAGTGTGAGTGACACTGACTGCCAGCTCTGGGCAGCTCCAGCAAGAGCACTTTCTTTTAACATCTCTGTCACAATAATGGAAATTATGTTTTGTTCCCACCCTCTTCTCCTCCATGGCCACCAGTATCAGTACCTGGCAGATCACTTTTTGTGTTGGCGTCTCTCAGCATGGCTCCCAAGCAGGTATGGCACTCCCCAGGCAGGCCTGCTAGGCCGAGGGCCTGAAGGAGAGCCACACAAAGAACACACAGACGCAGCAGGAGAGAGAGCAGGAAGAGAGAGGGCAGAGCCCTCCGACTTTATTTTATATGTTTTCACACATCACCGTGGATTGGAGGTAGAAATCACCACCTCCTATAATCCACTTGGTCAAAGTATTTGTCAATCATATTTCTCCGCCTAATATACCGGAATTCGTAAACACAGATACAATTTAGGAAAACATAGATAATAGAGAGAAAACAAGTCATGGCCATGAGAGAGAAAGTCTAACAAGAAAACACTGAACACTGCAAGTCAGGGCAACAAGCAGGTGATTTTATTATCCCATGTTTTCAAACTTTCTTACATGGAATTTATCACTCCTTGGGCTAGAGATCACTCATGTTGGTTTAGAGGGTTTAGCCAGTGTTAACCATCCCTTTACAAAAACTAAAATACATGGATTCCCACTGTGCATTTTATATGTTCCTAATATACTGTACAATTAAGGTCATTGAATTCAGATAAATACTGGAGTCAAATTCTTACTTTAGTCCCGGTTTTCACATTTCAGACTCATCTGTGTTTTCTATTGCTCTGGAAATTGAACCAAACTGAGTAAGTGGTTGCTGAAATTCTAATTAAGTTTGTTTTCTTTTTGAATGAGAACTAAAGCAAACCACAAATCCACCTGTAGGGTTTTTTAACAGAAGCATCTTCCAAAATCTGCAACCCAGAAGGTCAGTTTGCACCCTCACAATCACAGGTCTAATTTCTTGAATCCTCTTATACCAAAATTTAAAATGCTTCATCAATTCCCAGAAAAGCTATAGATATTCAGACATTTATATGGCCCATTTAAGTGATCTTTTTGTTTCTTATTTAGCAAGTTTTTGTCATTTGTGTAGCTTTCAAGTGATTTTTGCATGCTTCATGTATTTGAATTGCTTCTTGTGGGTAATAGCCTTTTGCACATAAAGCTTTCAGCTGTTGAATTTGAATTTTTTTAGCTATTGGGATTTAAGGTTCATATACAAAATATATTTCTGCAATATAGATGCCTGGTCAGCAAAAGAAAATCCTACAGAGAGATGAATTTGGCCCAATACACATAGTAGTGAAGGCAAAACTGTGTTTGATCTAGTATTTGAAATAGTTTCTGTATTTTATTGTGTTCTTCAAATGTGTTCCAGCAGGTTTGCATTAATCTACTTTATAAGTATAAACCTGGATTCTGAACAATCAATCAGTACAAGGCCAACTGCAGCCATTGCCTGCCTGGTGTGAATAAAAACTTAAGACACATGGACATTTGTAAGAAAATAGAGAAGCAGAGATTTCACTGTTACCAAAATGCTTTTCATGTTAAAAAATAAATATATGGAATGGTTTCAAGTGAATTAGATAATAAATTTTTTTGCCAGATTTTGAGAGCAAGATCAGGGAATAACATGGAGGTGAATTTATAGTGTATTTACTGAGTACTGTACTGGTCTACCCAGAAAATCCTGAGATGGCACTGACTGAATAGTGCAGATATTGGTCAGTGGTTAAAAACTTCCTCAGGGTAAAAAAGTGTCTTTGACCAAAAAACTCCTGGTATTGAGCTTTAGACATATTGCACACTTGATTAAAGGCTCCTGAACACATGATCAGGGGATGGTGGAGGAGCAGTTTAGGGATGCTGCTGTCCCCTTCTTTGCTCAGGTACAGCTGACTCCTCTGTAAGCCTCCTTACAGTGGGTGTGGGGCAGGCACATGACAGCTACTGTGTTATGGCTCAAGGTTGTCAGGAGGTGGTCACTGCTTCTGGTTTTGTAGCCACATCCTTCAAACTGTTTTGGGTCAAAAGCACCTAGTTCTGACAGGCACCTCCTGCCGTGGAGACCTGGCAGCAGAAGGAGAGTTGCACAGATACTGGCAACTGGTAGCTTGCTGTCTTGAGGGGCAATGACCTCTGGCCAAGGAGACACCAAACAGACATCAAGGAGTGGATCCAAGACCCAGAGATGTTAAGATCTGATTATTTCATCTATTAGAGAGACGCCTTTGCCCAAGTTAAGGTGCAAACAGACCATATGCTGAAGTCTATAATAAGGATATTATTTAATAGTAAATGTGAGGTGGAGATAGAAAGAAATAGCAAAAAGGTGGGGCAGGAAGAGAAAGACGGGGGCAGAGAGACAGATTAAGTAGAAAGATATCACCAGCCATGGATTCAGTAGGTGTCCTGTTGGTTCTCTCTGGTCTTCTGGTCTTCTCGGTGGTGGGGGTCCCATAAAATATGGAGTTCAATGGATTACTTAACATTCAGGTGTATGTGGGAACACCCAGGTACCTCCCCCAGAGAGGGTTAGATTTACTCTGTCTTTCGCAACACTGTGGATCATGTCCAGTCCTCTGGTGGGAGACACTGAGTCTCTCACACACCCAGGCTCTGAAATATATATTCACATGCCAAATGAAAGAGTGCTATCAAACCATGGTTTTCAGTATGGTTGGAGCACTTACACATCATGTCTGGCACAGTGTAGATGTGATCTTCCATCACCTTCTCCACTGGGATGAAGTTCAAAGAGACTATAAATATATATAAACCTGAAAATTATGACAACTAGAAATAAATTTGGTCTATTTTGTTTGACTGAGGCAAAAAGAAAATAAATCAAATGTGTCTTAAATGTATTCTGGTTTCCGAGAGGAAGCTTGGGTTGGTAATGTCAGGAAGGCCCTGTCTGTGTCTCTTGAAGTGTCCCAAAGGAAAGGATCCATTTGATGTGGGGCAGCTTTTCGAAGAGTGCACAATTAGGGGCAGCGATGCAAAAAACTACAGACAAAAAGAACAAGAAAGACTTGAAGATGTGTGACTAAAACACCACGGCTGTGAAATGTGGGGGTCCAGTTGGCCCAGTTGTGTGCCTTGGTGCCTCTAATTACAGATGCAACCTGTTGGTTTATCTTCAATGGTTTAGCAAGAAGATTACTCTCACAATGTTTCCCTGACAAATGTCTGCTTGCTCATTAACAGAGCTGACATTTCCCAACTCTGCTTAGTTCTGCAGCCCGAGTTAACTCACATCCGATTTAGTTCATAGGCCGAAGTTCAAATGGAACAAAATTTTGATCCTATTTGTACTGCTGCATATCATTTCCCTCCTTTATGGTCAGAATAATAGCTTCAAACTCAGAAAAAGCCCCCAAACCCTGAAACAGCAGAAAGCTCATTTACATTTATTCTGGGGCAAAATTTCTTTTGAACTCTGAATACAATTTCTTTTTCTTAATCACTTGCACCTTTATCTCTACAGTACAGTAGTAGTTCCTCAAATCTATATTGCTTTCCTACTAGGCCTATGCTATAATTTTACATATGTACCCCATTAAAGCAGCAAACATTTTTTCAATGTATTTAAAGAAAATAGATATATAAGCTCACTGGATAATGTGTGTTGTTAGAACTGGCAATGTTTTGATATGGGACAATGACGTAGTATGTCAAACCAAAGCCTATCTTTAAAGAACTCAATTTATCATGACCCGAATTTTTAAAGTACATATGAGAAAATGTTTAGCCTGAAGAAATGAATAGAACTAGAGATTTTTTGTCCTGAAATGTTTGCTTCAATGCTGCAAATTTTCAGAGAAAAGTAATGGCAGTAATGAATCAGGTGAATGTTTGATTTCAAGGGCTCCTTGGGATGACCTAGAGCTACTCACCTAAACAGAAACTGTACACAGCTAAGCAGTGTTGCAGTGGCATATCTCAGTGCTCTTCTGGGATGGAGAAGACTGGAATGTAAGACCCTTCTCTGTTTCCTTCCTCACCTGCCCAGGAAGTAAGAGCCCAGCCATTACCTCCTGCACATTTCTGGTCCCATTCTCACCTTTTCCCTGGGCTTCTTTTTTAGTCTGATTAAAAAAAGCTATCTCTCCTACCAGCTGAGTGCCATAGCCTAGAGCTGAGCTGTGCTCTCTGTACTCAGTCTCCTGTTTGCCCAGGACACTTTTATTCCTGGATGTCCAGTTACTGCAAGGCACGGGGTGGACAAGAAGAAGGGCCTCCCATCAATGTGTGTCCCCCCACCACCCCCAAGCCCTGCAGCTGGGACTTTCAAATGTCCTTTAGTGAATGACTCTGAGGAGACAGACAGCTGAAAGCCACAGACCAAGGGGCCAGTGACAAGAGATTGTCAGCACTGCCAACACACACAGATTTTGAGCAAATCAAATAGCAGAATGACAGCTGATTATGCACTTGCCATTTTCATTCATAGACTGCTAAATACTTTTTAAAATACTGTCTTACAGAAAAATCACCACCTTTTAGTAAATATTTTTTAATTTTAAAAAATCTTCATAGTATATAATCTTAATGTAATTTATAACTTACTAAGTAGCTTTTATTCACTGGATTGCACAGTCTTTTGTTAACATCCATGAAACTTCAAAACTGTCATATTAGTCATTGGAGAGCTCCCATTTTATCCCCAACCTACATTAGAAATAAATGCAGAATTACTGGGAAAGCATTAATAAAAAAGTGACACTAAAGACTGCAAGGACTGTTGCAAAGTGCATTTCCTAGTATGCTACCAAGAGCTAACAATATAAAAAATTCTATACAATTCATGCTTAATATAGTGTGGTTTGATTTTTCAAAAAGAAAAATGTATTTTACACTAGGCCTAAAATTGTCTCCAAAAATAATTAACCATTTGAAAGCACTAGATCAGTGCAGATGAGCAGAAACAGTAGCATCATGGTGGTTTTTGCTAGAGTCCCTCCCATGTTTAGGTGGTGACAGGTAGGTAAGGAACCTAGTTCTCCCTTTCTGATCACAAGTGATTTAAATTGACATGGAAGATTTAAAGCCAGTGAATGAACTGCAGAGGATGTGAACTCACAGGTAGCACAAATGACCAACAAGGGAACCAATTCTGCACCACAATTGAAACAAAGGAACTCATTTCCTTCACTTCTCATGTGAAGAACTTCTCACCTTTCTTTGAGGGCCATTAGAAAAACAAACCAATAACTCATCTGGGGCATTTTTCCTCCTTTCTTTTCCTTTCCCTGCTCTTGGTTTTCTGTGTTCCTGAGGTTTATCTGCTGAGACTCCTGGCACTGTATGCACAATATTTTCACTCATTATTCTTCCATTGTTTTCAGTTTCTCTGACCACTAAAACCAAACCAAACCTAACCAAACAAGCCACTGAGGAATAGCTGGAAGAGCTAACAGGGCTGTTAAAAGACATTGTACATTGCATAAATTAGAGACCATTTAGAAAAACAACCTCATGTCTTCATAAGCAAAAATGGCTCATTTTCCATGTAATGGCATGCTTCTGAGCCTCCCTCTTGCCTCCCAATTATATGCTTGTAAAACATAGAGCCAGAAGGTCACAGCCACTCTACTCTCTCCACTGTACAAATCAGCCAATCAAAACTTCCACTTCTTAGTGTATTTCAATTATTTATGATGCCAAACCTACTTTGAACAAATACACTTCTAGGCCTGAATCTGGGAGCTAAAAGGGAAGAAAATGACATCACAACTCATTAGAAATGGGCAACGCCAGACTGGAAAATAGAGAGAAGTTCTCCTAGCACGCCTCTGTTGGACAGCAAGTCATGGGGAACATAAAGCATCTGCCTTTCTTTGCATTTTTCAAAGTGTTCATTTGAAACTACACCATCCTGATCTACCTTGTAATATTCTATTTGGAAGTACAGCTGAGATGTGCAAACATGCATATCTCTCAAACAAATAGACTGGGTTTAACATGTCAGTCTAGATGTGCTAGACAGCTCAGCATCTAGCTCCTGCTGAAGCCTTGATGGGAGACAAAAGAAGCATCTTCTCAGTTATGTCTGACCTGATCTATACACTTGGAAGACGCCTTTGAGAATTTCTCAAGAGCAAGGATTGGATTAAGCCATTCCTGTTAGGGAGTGCTGAGTCTGGTGGCTGAGCGTGGGGAAACTGCCACAGCTCCCTGCCTTCAAACCATGAATCCATGTGCCCTACTCCCAGAGCCGTTCCCCTTGGTCCCAGGACAGGTGCCTCACTTAACAGTTGGTCTATCTTGGTGTTGGCCAGGGACAAGCACTGACAACACGCCCTCATTGTGCCCCATGCTGGCACCATGGGCACACAGCCCCTGGTTCACCCCCGGCACTCAGACATCATGCTCTCGGGTCTGCAGACATGAGCCTTTTGTGGGCCAGTGGCCTCTGTGATACCAGGAGGAGCTGGCCAGGGAGGTACTAGGGTTCCCCAAGCTCTGTTGTTCTTTGAGAGTGGGTGTGCAGCTATTGTCAGGTAACCCCACATTCCCTATCCCCCCTATCCAAGAGCACACTAGATGACTGTTAGCTCAGATGAACTTCCAATTGGATCTCACATAGCTGTTGTGGCTGTAAGCCTTATGGGATTGTGGATCAAAATGCTCTCATCAGAAGTCAGTTGTAATAATCTCTGTAATGACAGAAAAAGTCTCTGAAAATGAACCAAAGACACTCTTATTAACCACTCATTGATATAGTGAATTTTGAAGAAGAATGAACATGCTTCCATAGAAGGAAGCTAGTGTCAGGTCCTGTGAAACTTTCCAGGACAGAATAGGTTGTAGCTAAACAGTTGTTCTCTCCTGAACAGCAAAACAGAATAGAAGGACTATTCACCAAAGTAGTGACATACTGTTTTGGACAAAGTATTTCAGGTAAAAAAATGCAGGAGATCTATTCTGTTCCCAGGAAAGCCCTCACTCCTCCTTGGCTTTGGAAGGACCTTCTCACAAAGAAGAAAACCAGCAATGTACAATCCAGCTAAGAAGAAGAATCTCATCCCCAACGCCTGTCTGCAAACCACAGGTGAGTTGAGTAGATGTTCCCAGGGTGACATGGGCACAGAAAGTCCCCACCTGCCTTCAGGGAGCTCAGACCCAATCTGGACCTGCAGGAGACTTGCATGGGAAGGCACAGGGTTTGAAGGGATGGTGGGCTTTTTGACCTTGTTACAGGGGATGTGCATGGTGGGCCCAGGAGGTACTAACAGACCCTAGCTAGCCAGGATATGTCCCTGGATGGGGTACAGAAAGCTGAACAAAACAGAAGGGCACAAAGAAGGGAGTTTCACACACCCCATGTTCTCAGCTTACTGCTAGTCAGGGTTGGGCTCCATCTCTCACGTGTTTTCTTCACATTAGATACATGTACAGATGATGAGGCTTATTCCCCGAGCTTTCACTGTGAGGGTTGTTTGTGCGAATTGCTGGGCTTGTCTTTTTCATGTTTTATCTCCTCCCATATGACTGCAAGGTCAGGATCAGCATTTACTGTTGTTTTTTGGGGAGGTCTATTGAGGAATGTTCCCACTTTTGAACTGGATTGCTCTGAAACCACTCCCAGGCAGCCGCTTTTCAGGAAGAGCACTGCGTTCTCCACAGTGCTCTGAGCAGAACGGCTCCCGGCCTGCCGCCTGTGGGGATATGCAGCAGGCAGCCCCTCCCGAATTTCTGCCTTTCACTGGGGCTATCCTGCTGGTGTTTTGTCCTTCTCACCGGCAACACTCTTGGAAACTGCAAAAGGCCTATTTATCCCCTCGCTCATTTAAATGCAGACAGGCTAATGCCGTGGCTATTTAAAGTAATGGCAGTCAGCAGAACAGATGCTTAGGATGTGAGTGCTGGACTATGATTAAAAGATATGGTCTATGATTAAAAGATATTTTTCCTACAGGAAACTGCAGCCCTTTGAGACTTTTTGGCTTATTAAGAAGGTTTTGAGCTACCATGTCTCTCTAGCAGAGATAAAATAATGCAAACTTGCTACTGATGCCAGGAGCGTGTTGTTCTCATCCCCACTAATGTTTGTGGATCTTCGGACTATTCTGTTTTGATTCTTGTAGCTAAGTGGCTTTGAGTAGAAAGAATGAAGTATCTTATGTTGTTGTATATTGAGATCTTAATTTCTTGCAGTACCTACAGGTACTCTTGACTTTACCCTATAATTTCGTAATATAATATAATGTAATGTCATACAATATATAATAAATTATATTTCCACTCTGATTTCCTCTTATACACTATTTTCTAGATAAGAGATCATTCTGGGTACTTAGATTGATAATTTCAAGGATAAAAAATGGATTTGGCTGCACACATTTCCTTGAAATGAGCAGTAACTCTTTTTCTAATTTAATGGAGTGATTCTGGAAAAATGCATATTTACAGCTTATTTTTCACAAAGGAATTATTTCCTTTCAGGAACAAATCCTCTGTAGCATGCGAAGCTGCAGCATGTAAGCCAGTTCCTAACTACATCAATTCTCACCAGACGCAAATGTAGCAGTATGTGTTCTACATTTCTTTGGTTAATAATGTGGATCAAGTTTTATTTGGTAAATAAAAAGATATGTGTTGCAAAAGCTTTCCAACATCTCATTTAGAGTGTAATAAACTGTGTGTTATTCGCTAGCCTTGTGGCTCCTCTAAGTTTCTGATCGCATGGTATCAGAAAAATCGATATCTCATTTCTCACATCAGCCAGATGGATAGGCCAGGCAAGGGCTTCAGCCAAGCCTTTGTGCCATTCTGACAGGGGAAAAAACATGTTTTCCCTGTTTCAAGTTCTACTGTTTACAAGAAGCTATTGACAGCTTTGCAGTACTTCCTCTCAGTAAGATCTATCACAGTAGAACTTTAAAGTCTTGCTGGCTTGGCTGTATTTCTTATACCTCCTCACTTACCAAGTACAGCTATAAATTCTTAAAGTGGTTACTTTTGCATGTGCTCACTAAATGTTGAGATTGGCCACCTAATAAAGGAAGTGTTCTGAATTTACGGTCAGCCTGACTTATGCCGATCCTTCCAAAAAAGGTGTCAGGAGATTTTGGCTTACAAAAACCTGGCAACTACACTGCCATGCCTGCTGATGCAAATAGTTTCCCTGCATGGCTGTGTGGTACAGCTCTTTATATCTGTTGCAAAACAAGTTGGTAGAGAACCAACTGGCAGTAGAAATGGTTTGTTTTTCTGCTCTGTGGATGTCATGGTACACATTAAAGTAAAGGGTAATTTTTAATACCAGGATTTGGGAGAATACTAATATTCATCTAAAGAGTATTTTCAAAATTAGAAGAGAGATTAAAAAAGTTATATTTTGTAATGCATTCCCTAAATTTAAAACATTATTAGTGAAAGGATAGATTTTTGACTTGTATGCAAAATATATCATAATCACATCCAAATAAGAGTATTAAAAGATATTCAGACCCTGTGATTGCCAAGTGAATCATGCAATGTATAGGAATATAAAATAAGAATCATCCATTTATCTGTGGTTGGCGGTCCCACTCACAGTGCTTATTACACATTATTTTTTCCACAGAAACATTACTTGCCAAAACAAAACCCCTGAAATTATTTTCCCTCCGTATTAACAGTGGCTGAGTGTATGAAAAGTCCTCCACAACAGTTTCTTCACAGTTATGTTATTGCATATGAGATCGTTGTAAAGCTGGCTTCAAGAAAGCCAGTGCTGGCATTTAGTGAATCTAAAGTACCATCAGTATAGTAATAGTAATAGTAATTCCCATGTAATACAAGAAATTTAAAATTCAAATGCAGGTACTCCATTTTCCACATGTCACCCTCAGGAGAGTTACAGAGGCAGCTCAGCTCACAAAGGGAATTTGTGTGCAAATGCTGACCCTTCACAGACTGGTGGAAAGCAGCAGAATACAAACAAGACCTGTGCAACACTTTTATATTAATCCTCTTAAAATGCCTATCAGTCAAAGTCCCTTAATGAAATTAGAACCTCAGTCTGGGTCTTACCTCTGCTTTGCCACATCCAGATCCCTCAGAGCTGGAGATGTCTGGGGAAGCCAGCCTGTGTGCAGACACAGAGCAACAATAGCCCCCCTGCGCTGAGCCTGGTCACTCCAGGGCCTTGTCAACGCAGCCCCACATTGAGTGTTTTATTACAGTGCAACTCTGTAAGATCAGGGGCATTACCCTTCATTTCCTTTTGAGTTTTTAGGTCCAAAATTTTAAACTGAGACCAGGAAGCTCAAACCCAAAGCAATATTCCTGTGACTCTCAGAGAATGAAACCAGGAGCAAACAATGCCACAGTCTTCTCTGATGGCTGCACAAAAATATGAAACATAGTGGGACTGCATAAAGCTTCTTAAATGACTGAAAGTTATGAGAGCCAGGTTTAGGTCTGAGCAATTAAATATAGTGAAGTGTGGATCCATTTTCCTTCCAATCGCAATTTCTGAAGTGCAGCTGATTCAGAAAAAAGGCTCTGTTTTGTCTGATATCGGTTGAAAGCTCAAAATCAACTACACCATACATCAACACAGGCAAAGACAGAATATAATGTTCCCTACTGGACTTTTTGAAGCTTACTTTTGTTAAGCACAAACGGTACTGTTCTTCTGGAAATGAAATTTAAAGATCATTTTGTCAGAGACATCACAAAGTGCAAAGTAACAACATTTGCACAACTCCTTTTTAGCTGGTCTAACTTCAAGGCAGAAATCAGAGTTAAGGAAGGATAATAAACTGTGACATAAAAGCAATGCTTCCTCCTTTTCTGGATGATTGCACGCTCAGGTTGCACTTAAAATTCCCAGGGGTTATACAGATTGAGATGAAATATTGGTTTGGTGTAATGGCAGCATGGAGATCATAGCTATAAGCTATTTTTGTAAATCATAAATCAGTGTCTGGGCACCAAACTATGGGAGTCTAGCATTCAATTCATATATTATCACTAATTAAAATTTTTTACTTGACAATGTATCATCACTCATGCAAGTAGCTATAAGCTCTTTTTTTCACCCATAACCACACAACTTGTGCACAACACAATGACTCCTGAAAACTGTCAAGCATAAATAAGAAAAAGGATATTTTTGTTATTGGTAATTCTGTACCCAGTTGAGAAACTGTTTCTTCTCACTACAGCCCAAGGCATTGAACAGTTATTTTTCCAAAGAGTTTAATTTTTAACAAGGCAAGCAGAGATTCTGAGAACAAGACACAACTGAGACTGAGTGACAGTTTGCAGTCAGCATGTTAATTCAATTCTTTATTTTCTTAAAAGAGGAAACACCTGAAAACCTGTAAGTGAGGATGGGGTACAGAAGCTGTGAAAGAGAATCTTGACAGCCTTGTAACAAATGACTAATTAGCATGAAGGAGGAAACACTTAAAATTCATTGTGCTGCATTGACGTGTTTCTTAAGCTGTTGGCCATCTTGATCAGTTAATTTTTAGCATTTCTCAACATGTGCCCTCATCCTCAACCTGCAGCTGTTAACATTGCCTCTGGAATTGGGTTCTGCAGAGCACATGCCAGCACTTTCTCTCTGAACTCACAACTCATCAATTGCTTACAGATGTCACCTGGCATCAGCTGCAGACATGATCCTCACTGCAGCTCTCACTGAAGCTGTCTTTATCCCTGCTCCCCTAGCTGAAGATGTCTTTTTGATCTCCAATGCTGCATCCTTTTTCTTCCTTTCCCATATCTATGTGGACCTGAGCATGGTACACTTATTTTGTGCAAGTCTATCTCAAATCACTCTTACAGTGTTTTGGGGTGGGTTCTTTGGAAGGTTGTACAGAAAGCAGTATTTGAGAGTGTAAGTAGCTCCCCACGAGCAGTATCTGTGAAATGAATATTTGTTGCACAGAAATCTATAGCAACCGTTCTAGCAGCAGGTAGGAAACTTTTAGTCACAAGCAGATCACTGAAATGTTCTTTGGTTATCCAAAATGTTTGCCTTTGGTGTTCTTGACTTACATCTCAGTAAGTACCCACCAAGTATACAGGCTTTGTTTTTCTTGCATCTATATTAAAGGCATTATTACAGTTACTTTTGTACCTTTACTGAGAGACAAGAAAAGTGTGAGACAAACACTGAAAACATTTGTAAAAGTTCGATAATTTCACTGAATTGCAGAATCACAAAGTGGTTTAGGTTGGAAAAGAACTCTGCAGGTCTTCTGGTCCAACTCCCCTGCTCAAGCAGGTCTATGTAAAGCCTGTTGCCCAGGACCATATCCAGATGCCTTTTAAACTTCTCGAAGGAAAGTGACTCTACAACCTTCCTGAGCAACCTGTTACACAGTGAAAAACAGTTGCCTGATATTCAGAAGGAACATCCTATGCTTCAATTTGTGCTTGTTGTCTGTCTTGCCATTGTAAAAAGCTTAATTCTATCATCTTTATGTCTTCCCTTCAGATACTATACAACCCAGCATACACACACAAAAATGCAGATCTAACCATAAAAATGTATAAATCTAATAAAAAGACTGAAGTTAGTGGGATGTAACAACCTGTGGGGTGTAAGACAGTGAATCATTTCAGAAGATGCTTAAAGCAAATGGAAGCCTCCTAGAAGATGTACTCTGCTTTCTCAGCTTCTCTTTTTTAGGGTGTGAGAGGTTGAAATATAATGGTTAATGGCTTAAACAACTGGCCATTTGCAAAAGCAGGGGTGCTTTGCTGATGATGTGCAAGGTAACAGCCCAGGTGCAGAGGGAGTGAGCACCAGAGCATGACCATGACAAGTCAACCTTTGTTTAGCAAAAAGCTGTGTTTTGAGCCAGATAAGGGAAGAAGCCAATAAGAAGCAGATCCTGCCAGGTGCGATAGTGCTTTTTACCATCTCCTCCCTTACACAGCTGGCTCAGGTATGAAAACTCCCCTCTGGAGAAATACAGGGACAATCACAAACAGGCCTGAATATATTCCTCCCTTTTGATGGGGCTTAACTGGCTCAACAACACTGATGTGAGAGGCAGCTGTCATGCCTTAGAAGGTGTCATAAACCATCAGAGACCCCTGAAGAACCCACAGACTCATTTCTTGGGGCCTTCCACCAGAGGTCTGCTCATGATCCAGTGTTGCATCAGACAACCTGCCCCCAGCAGAGGTACCTGGGCATTCCCTCCTATACCTGAACATATATTAACCCACTGAACTTTGTGTCTCACAGGCTTCCTCCCACTCCCAACCTCCATCAGACCAAGACTGCGACCATTGCTTTAAGCAAAGGACATCTAAATTTCAACAATCAAATCTCATCACTGGATCCATGGGTGGTAATATCTTTCTACTCTTATCCTTTCTTTCTCCCTATCTCCTTTCTTTCTCTTTCTTTCTCTCATTCTTCTCCTAACTTCCTCTTGAAATAAATATATTGTAAGCCAGACTAAAAAGCTCCAGTCAATGCCTTGTTGTGTCTGGGTAAGTTAAAGCTGACTAAGTTTAAGTTTGCTAAGTTAAAGTTTGTGAAGTGCCTTACATTGTCTGGATGTTGTTTTAAAATTTGCTAAGTACCATATTCTACCTTAATAGTCTAAAGTTCGCAAGTAGAAGTTTGGTAATGAGCCTCCTGAGAATTTTGTTGTTTCTCCCACACATCACCCAGAGTGAATCAAACTACTTTCCCCTAAACCTGCTGAGTGGACTAGAGAATTACATAGGTCTGTTGGGAATCCTGAGATTTAGTCTACATGTCATAGGTCATTGCTGCCCTAGACTACTTAAGTACTGAAGTTAGACTGTGTCAGTATGTGGAAACTGCGCTTTTGAGCTAAAAACTGCAGTGGTCAGACTTCATTTCTTCTCTGACTTGGAAGCTGTACCTCATCCAAAGGTCATTTACCCCTTATACATGCATTAGAGTCTTAACCTAGATGTACTGCAGCATGCTGATGCTTCCTGTAGGCTATCAGATGTCACAGTCCTGACAGAAAAGAGGGAGAAAGGCTGAGAGTTGGAAAAATTATTTTTTTAATTATAAGAACAAGTACCTCTAAAACACCTCAGTTCACTATCTTTTCAGCTAAAGTTCAAATCTATATTTTGCCACCTACATATATATTCATGTTCTCAAAAGGGTTGAGCACCCACATCCATCAAGAGATGCCAATGCAGTACACTTTTATAACAGATTTTTACTCCTGTAACTCCGTCCTTTTCCTTCATTTCCAGCATTGATTACATCTTACTTCCCTGGTGAAGTGCTCTAAAAAGTCCAAGAAAGCCATTTTAAAACATTAAAGGAGTTGCAGACCTGACCCTTCTTACCCCAAACACTTGTTGCTGTTTGAACAGATTGCTGCTTCAGACACTCAGCTGCTGATGTGCTCTTGGTAGCCTTTTACTGCCTGGTGTTTGATCCTACTACACGCCCTACTTGTGTCACATCGGATGTCTCTGTAAGAAGGGTACATACTTGGAACCAGGTACCTGCTGACATATCATTCTTTAACCCTGGTAAGCCTTGACACTGCACAAGAGATTCAGTTTGGTCTTTCTGTGAGATAGAGACTGCTCAAGCAACTGACTCTTCTAAGGCATGGAATATGACTGGTAACATCTCTAGGCTAATTAGATCCAGAGGAGAAAAAGATGAGTTTCATTGCTACCAGGGATAATCATCCTCATCACCAGGAGAAACCTCCCAGTTACAGCAAACTGGAAGTGGGAGTTCACAACACTGTGGGCAGTTTGAAACTGCTGTGCAGTTTCAGTGACACCCCAGGAAATCCCTCATGTCCTTCCACAGAAAAGTTGTCCCTCAAGTCACTCCTACCAGTATCCGCTTTGCTCTTTCCCCCTGGCAGCAGCCATCATCTCCCTTGCTGGAATATGCAAGGTGCAACACTTTTTGAATTAGGAAACACAATCAATTATCTGGAATTGACTTAATTTTTCCAGTGTGACTGAAGTTCCCAGTGCTCCTGAAAACCAAGCATATGGTATCCCTGGGTGCCTCCCAGGAGCTACCTCCTGGGAGCACCCTCCAACACATGCAGCTGCTCAGAAACTTTCTATGGTGAAATTAATTCTATTGCATGGTTTCAGGGCGTTTCTGAGGAGGTGCTCCTCTGTAATGGGGCTCACATCCCTCAGTCAAAGGGAGTCAGGGAACACAAGTGCACCTTCGCCTCTAGGGTGAATTCAGGGATATTGCTTAAGGCCACTATCCTCTTCAGTACAGCGGTCTGTGGAGGAAGTTAATCACCGATTAGAGAGCAGGCACAATTCAAAGAAGTGATGCAAAACAAGCCAGAGAAAGTGTGATCAAAGCTGTACATAAAATGCAATAAGTATCTATAAATCCTTTTGCACCACAGGACCTATGTCAGCTCTGCACACAAAGCTGGGTTCTCAGGCCACACCTGCAGCAAGGACTAAGAAACTTGTTCTTTTTCTGTAAATCCCCAGCCTGTGCTGGGGCTGCAAACCAGACCATTCACACCAGTCCCAGCTGCAGATCATTCTGGGAGGGGAACACTGATTTCTTTGAAAATTAAATTGCCAATCTGCTCACAGTTCAAAGTCATTCCTTCTACCTAAACAAGTACATTGCTGAAATAACTTTGTGTCATATGATGTAAACTCCGTGGGTTTCTACAAACTGTCAGAATAGAGAACATTACTTTTTTATATTACACTTACCTAGGAGGCTGATGAGTTTTAGTTTCCTCCCTTTTAGATGGTTTCAGGCATTTTTTTCTTCAGAGTTACAACTCTGATTGAAATGTTGCTATTCCTATCTGGTAGACCTCCCAAGCTCTGAGGAAAAAATATCCAGGCTTTTCTCTCAACAAGAATATCCAGTTTATAGTACTTAAACGCAAGGCATCATTGAATTAATCTCCAAAAAGATTCAGTCAGTAGGACAAAATTCTAGCAGTCTCACATGCCCCAATATTATCCAAAGCAAAGTTTTGCTTCAGCTAGGAGGGAGAAAATCTTAAATCTGGATGATAAGGCTGCCAGCAGACACATGTGTTTAAAAATATTTGTCCCACCACCTGCCTTTCACCATTCCCTCCATCTGCAGAGATGGACCTTCATTGGTAAAACTCTCCAGCCTGGCTGTGCACAGGCAAAGATGTAGCAGAGTACTTGTCACTTTCTGCTGCTCACGTGCCCTCACTGGGCTAATGTTTCCCCTCACCTTGTTCCTAAAATCAGTATTTTTTACTCCGATACTGACAGACTTTCACATCTCAGAGGAGACTGTGCAACAGGACTTTAGGTGCAGAATCCCATTACAAATATATTGTTGTTTTACTGGTCTCTCTGTTTCATCATTCAAGCAAAAATTAATGTGCTCACAGTGTACATGACAGGAACATGTTAGCAGAATACCTTTTGTTGTTTTTCTTTTGAACTCCCGCATTACTTCTCAGTGACACTTGATAGAGTTGAAGGAAAAACACAACCCAGTATAAATTTTGAAGTTTCCATCACAAAAACACTGGCAATATTTGCTATTACTATGAAAAGGAATTTAACTACTTCCCTTTTGCAAAATATCATTTGCAAAGGAACAATACGATGTCATCATTTGAGGCAATAAAAGAATGGTTTTGTAACTCCTTTGCATGTTACTTGCTGTTGCTTGAAGCACAGTTGAAGTCTGTTTTCCAAATCACAGTATCTGAAACCAGACTGGTTTCTTCTGAAGGAAACTCAAAAAAGCTGTTGAGAAAGGAGTGAGGCATTTCCACTTCCGATGATGGTTACCCTGAGGCAGTTTCATGGCATGAGACAGAGGGGGTCTGATGTTAGCAAAACTGCCTTCTGATTTCAAAAACTTAATTTCTCCAGCTGAAATTTATGCAAGGGCGAAATATGCCTAATTCAGCTCCTGGGATATTTCATGCCATGTCCATATGTATGTGAACCACATGGAGCAAAGAAAACATATGACAGCAGTAAACTAGAAAGACTAAAGTCCTAATAAAATAGGCAAGCAGAGGGATATCTGACATGTATGAAATTGAGCAAATGATTTCACATCTTAGTCTTTTAATTTTCTTCTCTACTTTTGCATTGCAAAGTCTTCAAGCAGTTCCTTTCCAATCTCTGTAGTTATATTTATCTGAGAGACTTATATTTGACAGTGGTGTCATTACAAGAGCAATAAAATGAGTGGGTAGTTTTAGTAAAATACATTTTTCCAGTGCGGGAGCATGGGACCCTCGTACAACAAATCAATGTGATTTCGCAAGAGTCCATTTATTGTTTACATTACTCCATTCTTATGTATTTCTGCAGCTGTAGTTCACGCGATCACGCACAACCCGATTGGGTCTCCCGCATTGTCCACGCGCCGTGCATGCACCCTTCAGGACACCTGATTGGTCTCAGTCCAGGATGGTGCAGTCCCTCTTCACCTGTTTTTGTTATTCTCTCTTCTACCGTCTTCGTTCCCTATTTAGAACTGCTTGCATTCCTCAGGCCCTGATAAGGATGCTGAGGATGACTTGGCTGGGGCACCCTGACAGGGTTCTCATGCCTTACAACATTCCAGTGACCACAGAAGATGAGACAGAGAGATCTCTAGGAATGGTATTGTAAACTACCTGGTTCACTTCTCCAAAAAGTGGGTGGATATTTCTGTGATGTAAAGATCCAAACGAAGCAGACACCTTTGAAGTCTAGTCAGACCAGTACTACACTGTGTCTTTGTGACACTCCTCAGAGCACCAGGGCTACTCTGTTCAGGAGCAACGACCTAAAATAGCCGTATAGCTCACATGGACTTGAGCTGCAGTCTTTGAATGGTCATACACGACTTTCAAGAACTTTTGGGCACAGACTAAACCTGTTGGTTGCTAAATAAGGACCTGTCACTGTGCTCTCCTAGGTGACAGAGGTATCACCTGGGCTTGAAAACTGAAAAAACCCAGTCAATTTTTAAAGTGCAATGACACACATTTCCATGGAGGTTTCATTAAATGCTACACACTAAGCCTACCTGTAGTTGACAGATTCAACAAATAATTACACTGGCCCTTGTAGGAAGACTTGCCATTAAAATGGAGCAGGAGGTTACTGCCAACTTCTGTTGGATTTGCTTTAACTGTTTTTATATAAATAACAAACTCTTTAGACCTTGGAATCAGTATTTCTTTTTTTCTTTTTATTTGAATGAATGATGTCTGAAGTCACTCCAGGACCCCATAGGAAAGAATTTGATTGCTGTCCCCTTTGGGATTATTTTTGAGGAGTAGCTTTGCTGTGGATCAGCAGGTCAAAAGTAATGAAAAGGGTGAAAAGGGAGTAAAGAGGTGGAACAGATGAAGCAAAAATGGCTATAATGTCTACTCATAATTTAACTTTAACCTTGCAAAGATTTTGGAAGACATTCTTTTTTTTATAGCTTCATGTAGCAAAAATAGAAATTTCTCCAGTAACCATGGAACATGGAAATAGTGATTACTGGAAATTATCTCTACTTGTGGGATCAGGTTTGTGCTATCATTGGATGATGCTAAAGTTAAGCCACATGTGCATCCTCAGCAATGCCGCCACAGCCAACAGGGAATGAACCTTGCAGAAGTCCTCAAGCATCTGGAGCACCTGAAGCCACTGCAGTTCTGGAATATATTAATGCTAGCTGTTGTTGGCTCAAGGTATACCTGCTTTCAGCAAACGATTCTGTGAACAATTAATTACTGAAACTCTAACCATGTCTGAGAATGTTTTGTTGACCAAAAGACCCAGTAGCCACCAGCACATGAACTGCCTTTGTGTGCTCTCAAAGGAAAGGCCAGCAAGGCATGCAGTGCCTCAGAGCAGTCACCATCGACATTTATCTCTATTGAAAGGGACGGAGAGGGATATAGATGGTACTGAATCAATAACAGCAATTATGGGCCTATGGAGGGTAACTCGCGGCTTAGGTCACTAACAATAAAAGTTTATTGGAAATAAAACCAGAAGAATGAAATGGACTTTTGGGGGGCGGAAATGGAGAGGAAAAGGAAGAGAAGAAGGAATTCAATATGAAGTGTTCCAGATGTCATAAACAGCATGAGAGCCAGGTCTATAGCCTGTCTGCGGCATCAGATAAGCTGCTCTTGTGCATACCCCAATTCCTACACATTAAAGGAAAAGCATGAGCTTAGAAGTATCTCTGTGACTGTGCTGCTGATATAAGATATATTTCTGAAAGAATTTGATTTTGCTGCTTTACTCCTCTTTGCAAAGCAGCTGGATTCATGCTTTTCCTCTCTCCAAAAAGGACTTTGCTGTGGAGAGTACCAGTCTCATGGAGCTTCTTCCTTACAATTTCTTTCCTACTTTTCAGAAAACTACTCCATTCCCCCAAACAGTGAAAAGCTGCTGACATCCCCTATGCAGAGGAAGTATTAGGAGGGAATTACAGTGGTGTTAAAACCTAGTCACCCAGAGGAGCTACTCACCCAGAAGTCATCTGGAAGCTGGGAACTGTTTGTTAGCATTTGGGAACAGGGACTTGCTGCTTCTGTTAGAATATCTGAGGGGGATGGAAAAGATTTCTAGTGAATTCCACTCTC
>VYZT01013947.1:0-16661 GCA_013400735.1 Pomatostomus ruficeps
AATTCAGATTATCATGAGATCTCTTCAAATACTGATCTAGATCTTGATAAAAGAGCCTTCCTTTCTTTTCTTTATGGTTTAAATGTCAATACTGACTTAGCAATTGCAAAACATTCTGTATACTGGAATGCCTCAATTTCCCCCAAACAGTACAGAAGTTTTTTGTGTTTAATCCAAGGTTATTAATAGGAAAAAAAAAAAAAAGTAAAGTTCACTCAGGATAATTAAAGGCAAACAGGCTATTTAATATTGTTTGGAAGCAAAATCAATGGGGTTTTTTTGTGATTTACTGAGATCTCTAAGTTCCAATGGCACTTTGCAAAACCTGATTGTTGCTACCTGCTTCTCAAGGCTGCCAATATAACCAAACTCCCCCTTTCTGCTTCACAGTCCAAGGTGCTGCTACTGCAAGCAACAAGCAAACCACTTAGATAGAACAACTGCTATCACCACAGAAGGAAACTAAATACACTTTGTCCTTGTATTTTTTCCACTACAGATGGTGACTCTGACCTTACCAAGAGAAGCAATATCAATCTGAAAATACTATGCAAAAACATAATTATGTAGACCTTGTGGGTTATGAAATGAAGTTTTGCTGAAAAGACTTTCTTTTCAAGGTCTACTGATGGTTATCTTCAGACACAAAAATGGAGGTACAATTAGGATCACTACATTTAGCAGATGCAGCCATTTTTCTGTGTGTTCAACAGATTATGTCAAAAATTACATGGAAGAATTACAAAGCATTATCCATTCAAGAGAAAAAAAAGTGTAATCCTCAATAGCTATGCTACCTGCTGGCAAGCACTTGTAATCTGATTTCTGTGGAGGATCTCAACTCACGACAAATCACTGTTACTGAAAACACTGACACTTCACTGTGTCCACTAAACACAAGAGAATACAGAAAATTAATTCAAAGGAGTTGTATACTGGAACATCTAAAGCACTACCAAGTTTATTCCTTTACTCCCCCCTCCTGCCAGCTGAGTCCCAAGTGTCATCTCACAGTGTTTCTCTCTTCAATTACTAGTTCAGACAGCTGGCATGACTGCTCTTCATGAGTTATCCAACTCATGTACCACTTTCAGAGTACAGAAATGTCCCCTCTAAACTCTTTTAGTCTCTAGCTCTTATCTCAGAATATAGATACAGATCTATATATACACAAATATTTATTCTAAATACAGAAGTTTCTCTGTCTTACTAAGGTCTTAAGCATTAAATAGACTGCTAACAGGATCTTCGAAATCTACTTCACTGAAAAAAACCTATTCCTTCCAATTAGCAGGTTAGTCACAGCAGCCTACTCTGCTGACCATCTTCAAGTCTGTGAGGCTTCCTAATATCACCAAATTGAAAAGAGTTTAAAGAAAGCTCTATTTCAGTTTTTGGCCCTGGGGGCATACATGAAAGATTGACACAAGACCAGCACAACTACAACCTTTTTTCCATGGACTGGCAGTTCCACCTGAAGTGCTCCTCTCCTTTTTACTTAAACCAGATAAAGGATGACACATGAGATTGCTGGATCTGGCATTAGAAAGCTGTAACATCAGCAGAAATTACCCAAAATTTAGGAGCACCTCTGCACTACTGCCATCATCTATCACTGCAAACTGTTCACTGGGTGAGTAAAAGGAAGCCTTACACGGTTTCAAGCTGCCTAGTTCATACTTCAGAAAGCAAGAACACTTAAGGGAAAAAATTATTAACTCAAGCACCACAATTATGATAATGCTGAAAGGAACAATGGCTTGTGGAGAAATACAGTACCACAGACAAGACTTTTCAGGAATAGACACACTAAACAGTGGAATAACACACTGCCTCCCTAGTTAGGAGTCTAGTATCTGAACAGTCTCAATACATATTAGAGAAAGAATTATAGCAGAAAGAGTCTGCTCTAAGTTCTGCAGAATTTAATGTAATCCCTGCTCCAGCTTAACAGCAAAAAAGCACAGTTAAACTACCAAGTTCAACAGCACCACTGACGTCACCCGTTTCATTACAAGCTGCTTTGAAGTTGGTTCTATTCCCCTTATATGTTTATGGATCAAGTAGAGAGCAGCTGTTCAGCCTATGCTACAGCTCACAGCAACCCAAGGTATCAGATCCCACCTCGACAGGAAACATGGGACAAAAGGAGCATTGGGGAATACAGGTAAGCACAGAACGTCTAGTTTTATTTCCTTATAGAATTGGGAAAAAAAAAAACCAATGGAGTGTTCTCTTAGGTGATCGCATGACAGTTTTTGAGGTCGCTATAAAGTGTTGCAACTTGATAAATACTTCAGCTACCAAGCACTCTTGAGGGGACAGTTCTGAGTTATTCTAAAAGAGAACTGAATTATAACTTCATGCTGCAACTGGGGAAAGACAGAAGGAACCTTAAAGCTGGCAGCATTATAAAGAGCCAACAGGCATCTTCCGTTGAAGGAATTATTTAGGTGTAATGCTCTGGGATACAGAGAATGCCTTTAAGCAATGACAGTGGAACCCCATACTGCACAACTAAACACCCATAATGGAAGAAAGCTTCGTTTTCTATCAACTAATAGCCAGCTCAGGAATGAGGCTAGTAATAGAAAGACACAGCACTAAGACATATCGAACTTTTTTTTTAATATAAACTTGAAAAAAAACATTGAATCAATGGAGAAGTGAGGATTTATATGATTTTCAGAGAAAGAATTTACTTATTAGAAGCTCAGCCAGTCTCATAACAGAAACACCCAATGCATTTAAGAGGTTAAGACAAGGACAACCACATTTTAGAAAGTGAGATGCTCATTACACGTTACCAAGAAATGGAAAATACTTCTGACTCTGGAGGAGAACACAGGTGAAATGCTGGAATACATCCATCACAATAAAGTACAATGTTCTTCAAGTGCTTACCTCAAGCAAGGTGAAATTCCTTTCAGAAATATTTTCCTGGTTAAACTCTCTGACTCAGACATCCAAGATCTCTAACCACAAAAAGACCACAGAAATGCATCAAAGTAAAAAGATGTTTTCAGCAGTACCACACTATTTTAGCTGAAACATAAATCTGACCTTAAAAGTAGATCAGTCGAATGCGGGAAATTTCAGTGCAGGGCATTAGACATTGAATTTGCATTGCACTGCTTATTTTAAGGCACAATCACCTTGTCAGAAGCAAGTTTCAACTGAGAGGAATTCCACTGTCCTTTAGTTTCACATCACCCCACCACTGTCTAGTTTTTAGGAACATTATTTCTAACAGTGCAAAATATATTCACAGTCTTTCCCTTCCTCTTCTGACTTCTCATGAAGATGTTTCCAGGGAAACTTTCAACCACATATGCTAAAAAGAATTATTTTTCAATAATATTTTTATATTATTAATTATTAATATATTTCAATAAAAGTGGCGTTTTTTAGCTGCCAGTAAAGCATGCTGAGGAGTGATGCCACGGCATAACCAAGCTCCTCTTTACTGGTTCCATCAATTCCTCCCTGAATATGCATGGGTTTGCATAACTGAGCAATCATCTGCACTCTCCTCCTGGCTTCTTCCAAAGAATGACTGGTTAACTCATCCACACTGCACTGAAAACTGTCGTGTTTTTCCAAGAATCTGTGTCAACTACAGGAATGCTTTCCATGTTTAGTTTTGAGCTGTTCAAAGTGACATGTCAATGATGTTCCCCATTTATGAAAAGAAAGGATTTTCTGTCTCTTCAGGATGAGCAACAAAGGATGAAAATAAAGCTCAACATTTGCTCCGCTGCCCAGCTGTAGCATTTCCTCAGAGCAGCAGATGAATACAGCTGTGCTGCACCACAGCTGGGGAAACCACCACAGCTGGGCAAGACCAAAGCACTCCCCACCCACGAGAGAGGAGCACGTGCATGGCATTTTCAGTGTTAAATCCAAGACATCCCTCCTACCTATTATCCTCAGAGGACAAGCACAAGGATGTGACTGCCTCAAGACAGGCTCCTTCATCTCCCTACTCATTTTCTGAGCTTTACTGAATCCAGAAGATTTCTTGGAAATCAATAAGCAATCCATTTATTTGTACATGTTCCCAAGAAACAGGAAATAAAACAGACACCAGTGCATTCACTCACAGAAGGCTGAGGTAACAATCAACTAGGGCTCACATTTTCAGGTACTTTTAACAACTCCCAGATCCAAGGGGCAATTCAATCACTCAAGCTGAGGTGACAAAAACAGCAATACAATCAGGGACAATCAAGCCTGTGTGGAAGAATAGCGAGCCATGACCACAGGAAAGAGGTAGAGATGACTATCAGATAATGGCATGAGTCAGGCCAGCATCTTGGCTCCATGAGCTGAGTCAATTTTTAACAATACAACTGCTCTGAGATAAACTTTATATAAAGCATAAGTACTACACGTGCAAGAAGTCTTCATTAAAGCTGATGTGCTGAAATACTCATAGTGAGGTCTAGAACTCCAGCTCCTGCAATTATACTGGAACTCATTTTAGAAGTAGGCTGAAGGGGTAATGAAGATATTTTTCTGGTCCTCCAACACATCTGGGAAATTCCTTGTTCAGAGTCTAAACAGAAAAATCTGTTTAATTACAGAAAATCCTGTTCAACTGATCTTCCACATAAACAGCTGCAGTGACCAACTCTAAAAGGCTATGGAAAACACAGTGAATCTAGAATTTATTTAGAACACACTGTTAGCTAACTATAATCTATTAATTGGCATTCTTAGTTTTTACAGCTCAGTGCAATAATACCCCTTTACTTTTAAATTGCACGCCTCTTACTTTTGGACCAAAATTACACAATTCTACCCGTGTGGTAGCAATTACAATGATTGCCTAGAGAACAGCAGCCTAGAAATATCTGCAAAGGTTTAATTAGGGGATAAAGGAAACACAAGGAAAAAAAAATCTAAGAGAAATCCCTGTTCTCTAATGTATTTATATTTAGTATTTGCTTAATCCATATCTTCATTGCATTTTTCTTGCAAGATTTCCAAAGCATCCTCAAATGTTAAAACTGATTTCAGAAAAAAAACATTACCGTATTCCAAAACATTCTCTTCAATCTGAAAACAGGGCTAGAAATTAAAAGAATTTGAGAATTAAAAGACTTACCTGCAACTGAAATACAAAGAACACCAGAAGGTTGAATGATTGGTATTCCAGATATTTGTCATCCTGGTACTGTACCATTATAAACTAAACTTTTCATTACATTACTCCTTCAAAAGAAATCCTACCTTTGCAATAAAATTTTTTTAACTTCAGGTTTTCTGCACTCCAAGATGAGGTAAGAAAAGGAATACAAAGTGTCATACACCTTAACAAATCCGATGTTGTGATATTTACCATTTGGCAAGACCACCGCTCTAAAGCTACATGACAAGTTCATTAAATGATCTCGTACTATCTCAGGAAAAGCAACTTTCTTTCTTCAACTCGAGCTCTTTAAAAAATGAAAAGAAAGTTGCAGGCGGGTTCGGTGTAGCAGACTAATCACTAACTAAAGTAATTTACTAGGTAAGACTACCTGGAAGTAGAGTACAGCATGTCAAGCACTACCAGCACTACCCTCTTCCTCCAGCAGTTTGCCTCTCCCCTTCACCTTCTAAAACAATCTTACAAAAAGCATTTTCTAAAATAGCAACTCTACCTTAAGAGCTACAAGAGCATGGTCACATTTGAACTATGGAAACTATTCAGTTAAATTTGCTTGGATACTTAAAAAGCTCAATAGGAAAAGTAATTTTGCTGTGATGAAAGCTGACTTACATTTCAGGGAGCTTCTGAAGCTGGACACTGGGTCTGTTTTCCATAAGAGTAGTGAGTTTTTTTACCTGACAGTCCTGAGAGATGCTGAACTCACATTTGACCAGAAACAACTGAACGGGAGGACACTCATTCAAAGACAAATATTTATTTCAGAACTAAGGTAGCAAGAAAGTCTAGGTGGGAGAACTTTAAGAAAGCTTTTAATCAGGAGAGCTGACTACAAAGAGACCTCAATTTTAATCAACCTCTCAGTTTTATTTTGGAGGTGCTTTGAAGATGCACAAAACCAAAGACCTAGATACCTGAGAATCTCTGTTTTTCTGCCCATTCTGTAACTGGCCAGACCACTACAAAAAACACCTGTAGGGTGCTTTGATAGTTGCCTAACAAGATATGCACGGTTCATGACAAAAGAGTAACAAGCATGTATTAAACAGTGTTATTTAAATGTAGCCAAGAAGACAATTTATATCTGTTTGTGAAAACTGCAGGTCTGGAGGTTTTAGCTCTACAGTAAGACCAGTGTAACTTTAACTTTGTTTTTAATGGCAATCTGTCAACCTTCAGCAACAGTTCAGTTATACTGGGGGTCAGCAGTTAGTACATTCTGCATCCCAGAGAACACTTCAAGAGGTAAACAGCACAGAAATATTAATTATGGACAGAATAAATACTTCCAAAAGGAAACCGAGTGCTTACCATCGGTCCTAGGGAGAAAAAACTCACATGACACCCAAGGAAAAATGAGCATTCGAGGTGGTTTACAAGTCTGACAGGAAACATTTTAAAACAGGCTTGCAAGCTGAAAACACGTCTTACCCACATCAATTACCTAAGAAAAGCACCAATCTAATTTAGTTGCTGAAATGTGACATGCAGGTTTATTAAAGTCATTTAATCATGCTACCACACTAACACAGCAGTGCCATAAGATGACAAACCTGGTTTTCTTCTTGCAAAACTCTATATTGCTCCTTCCAAATGGTGATTTTTGAAGCTTCATCTTTCCTCAGAGCTCTCTCCTTTTTTAGCTCAGGACTCCAGAAGGTCTTGATGCTGTTCATGGAAGAACTCAGCTTGCTTTCCTTCACCTCCACATCCTTGCGAAGCAGATCGTTTTCCCTCAGCACCTCCTTGAGCTGTGTCTGCAGGTCCATGATGGTGTTATCCCTGGCCTGGCGCAGCGAGTGAGGCACAGTGGATGCCATGCTTACGGGAGGGAGGTGGTGCTCTCCAAATGCAATAGTGTCACTGGCAACTCCACTACTGGCAATGTTAGGGCTGCTGCCCATCGCAGTCATCCTAACGCCGTAAGGCAGTCGCCCCCCTGACCGGCCCAAGGTCATGGTGCTTTTCGGGGTGTCCGCACCCACGTTCTCATGGTCACTCAGGTACATAGGGCCAGACGTGGCATAGGCAGCGTTTAAGGACTGGATGTTTTCCATAGAAAGGGTTTTCCCACTGCCACCCGCAGTACTGCTCCCGGAGCTGCCTCCCGTGCTGTTGGTTCGGCGATGGCCCAGGCGAGGCGACCGTGGCAGCCGCGGAGAGCGCCCGGGGCTCTGCGTGCTGGGCTCCGCCTTGCCCACGGAGCGAGCACTCCCGTACATGATGGAGCTGGCAGTGTGAGGCAATCAGATAGGCAAAAGTCAGGAATGGGAGAATTCCTGTTAAGCTCTTCAATGGTTATAAATCAGCTTAAGGCCAATCACAATTCGTAACAGATCTGGTTGTCCATCTTCAAACTCACGTGCTCACAGTGTTCAGGACCATATCTGTATCAACAAGAAGAACATATTAAAATCTACGACCATAAAAACAACACATTAAATTCCTAGTTCATCACCAAATGTTTGTCCCACATTAGAATAGAGTATATCCTACTATCTATAGACTTCTCCAATATTTTTCACTTCCTCCTAATAAAAAAAGGCAATGTTTTACTTAAACACTGTTTTAATTGTTATATTATCACAGTAAAGAGGGAAGGAAAAGGTAATCCATCAATCTTCAAGACATAATTTTGCTGGCCATGACAAAACCCTTCAGATGTCATCTAGTCTTTTTTCCTATTTCTAACTGGCCCTAATGCTTTACCTGTTACCTTTCTGAGTAAGAGAGGCTCAAAATTTAAAAATCACTCAGAAGTATATCTTTCCTTCAAGCACTGCCAGCTTCCATAGGACACAGTTTCTAAACCCACGTGGTGTGAAATCATCCTGCAAATGGGAAGGCAGGATGGACTGAAATGACTCTGAACATGACCTCGACCAGCAGGTTCCACTAGCACTGCTGTGAGCCCTGCTTCAAATGCAAAAGTCAGAAGCAAAACTAAGAATAATCATGAAATCATTACTGACCACACGACTTAAGCAAGCACAGATGCAGAGTGGAAAGAGGAACAATGACCCAGCAATTAAATCAATGAGGTTAAGAGGAACAAGAGAATCACAGCTTCACTGAAAGTTGTTCCAGACTCTTATTTTCTCTCAAACTAAATGTAACAAATCTTTGTTCGGGTTAAGAAAAGATTTCAATTGAAATACACTTCTCATTGACCAGCAGAGATCAATTCCATTAAACAGTATTTCAACAACAGGGACCTCTTAAAACACAGAGCAGTCCGACATCATCCGGTTGCTGTTCTTCCTCCCCTCCACTTTTTCTTTAAATAAGGACTCTAGTGGCACATGCAGTAAAATTCCTTACTTCTGCAGTGCAATATGATGCTGTTGTACAAGTGCTGGCAGGGAACTCTTCAGCACAGGGATTCTGGGCTGGGATCATAGTTAATAGCCAAGATCTAGCAGAGAAGCAAGAAATGTAACTGAACTACTGCACTGTAAAACTTACCCCCCCCCTATACAGTTCTCACTCTTTTTTCTCCACTGTTTCTTTCCAGTGTAAACTATTTCATGTTACTATTGGGCTCAAGTAAAACCAAAGCTAGAACACTGAAACATTCCTGATCCCATTGGATGAAAAAATACCAACCGGTGGAAAAATGCAGCAGCATCTTATATATCCCAACATCCTGCCTTTCACACCAGCTTTCATCTACCTGTCCCTTCTGCTCAGAAGTCAGGTTTGCCAGAGATTAGAAATCAATTTCTCCAAACCCTATAGTAGGCTTATGAGATAATAACTGGGCAAATGGGTTAAAAATTAGCTTTAAAACAGGGATACACTTACAAAAGTAATTGTAGAAACATTGCAAGTGGGTGGAGGGGAAGAGACCAAAAACTAATATTGCAAAAAATTCTGGGAAAGCATAGAAAGAAAAAAGTAAAGCCCAGGAAGAAAAGATAGAGCATTTTTTCCTTTTGGAGCGAGTTAGTACAGGAAAAGATACAACAAGAAATAGTCTTAAAATGTTTAGCGTAACTTTAAATTTTAAATGGAAAACAAGATCAGGGTAAGCCAGCACTTTGCCAATTTCACACAATTTCATAGAAGATACAATGACATGAGGAATTTTGCAAAGTTTATGGAACTTGACACTGCTTTGTGAGCCGTTCTCAGGATGCTCAAGTGCTCGCTTTTTTTAAACAAGAAAAGCTAGCAACAATATTGCTACAGAGTATTTTACAGCACATATGTAAAGGAGAATAGGCCGAGGAAAAACAGCCACCAGCATTAATTGAAGTTATCTACCAAAGCAACACCTACAGATGTGCTTTTTTTAATACAAGTTACATTTCTTCTATTTCAACTACATATCCTTATGCAAAACAGTACAGAAATATAAACCATGTAACAAAGTCTACAGTGTTCCACTGAAGTTGCTTTAATAAGCAAGACACTGTGCCCCAGATCTGGAAGAAAAACACTTCTTCCAAACAGAAAGGCTATTTCAGACTAACCTCACTGTTTGAGATATCAAAATGCTAAAAAATGCTGCTGTGACACCACTTGAGCACTCAAAACAAGTCAGATATGATTTCTTAGACACTACATAAAGTACATTCCACCAGGAGCTTGCACTCAAGTCTCTTGAAAATTAATCCAAATCACAGCACTTAATTAATTTGCTAAAAACTCACCACAGTAAATAAGGGCAAACACTCATTAACAGCTTCAGATGAGTTTAACTTAAACCAAAAGATCAGACTTATGCGCGTTTCACTCAAAGGACTTCACCCCAAACCCACTCAGTTTTAAAGCTGCTAGAGGTACATTACTGCTGCACACAGAAGTATCACCTGGTAAAGTCCTGAACACCACAGCAGAGCAGCTCAAAAGTTTTTAGATCATTTCCAAGGAGCTCCTCACCCCCAACACGGAAAATCACAGAACTCCTTGCATTAGCTAACATTTTATTAAACTATTAACAATTTCCAACGAATAGAAGTGGGTGATATCCTTGACAAAAAAGCTACACCATTGTTAGACTTTATAATATTGAATATTCCAACTATTAACTAAATACACCCTTCCACACATGCAACTTTCCATATTTCCAATGACACAGACTTGCCACAGCTCAAGATGAAAAAAAATGTTACAAGATAAATCTTAACTCTTCTATTTTTCCCCTATTTTTTTCTAGTAGCATTTATCACTGATCATATCAGTTTGTTGTAGAAGCAGGTATTAATACAATCCACACCAGGAAAAACCTCTTTCATCATGAAAACAGCAAAGTGAGGGAAGTGACAAAAAAACCCTTTTCTTTTTCACAATACTAATTAATCAGGAAGAAGAAAGAATTTCTGTTTCCCTCCCAGAGTCCAAGCAAAAGTTGATGGAAGATTTCTTTCAGATAACATCATAACCAGGAAAGTTTTTCAATATCCTAACCCACACTAGCATTTTACTGGGAATCTCACAAGTAACGTCTCTTATCTTCCATGAGGCCAACATGCAGCACTGTTACTATTTTCCTCTTCTACTGAGACTCTAAATTTAGTCACAAATAAATCATCCCTTAACCTCACAAGATGGTGGTAACCACAAGGAAGAGTGTCCAACCGTAAACATACTAACCATCTTCCCTTTGCAAATTCTCCTGTAGGTTTCAAAAACCTTTGTTTTTTCTCCCAATATAGGAGCCCTTACCCAAGATTGCAAAAAAACCCCCAGAGACTCTCAACATAAACAGCTTAAAAAAACCCCAAACAGCTGAAGCCAGTGCTAAACCATTTTTCCTCAAGATAGCTTGTGTAAGTTTACAATTATGAAACAAAATTCTCTTGTTCATTGTTCAGAGAACAAAATCTTCAAAGAGCATTCTATATGCAAGCCAAATTAAAAAATAAAAAAAATTCACATCAGCCGAAGTAAAAACTTCATATATATATTTATATATATTTAAATTGGCATAGCAGTCTTCTTCTTTACAAAGAACAGTAAAAAGCCACCTACACAACTTCATGGAGATTTACTTGTAAGGCAATTAGGATATGAGAGAGGGCAGGAACGGGAACACAAGTCTTGTCAAATGATCTGATGGTTTTCAATAAAAGAGTTGTATTGGGGCATAGTAGAAATGTAAGAAATTCTGCAGGGATCACATTAACATCAAACTTCAGTATAAGGAATACAATAAAACGAGATGTTTACCAGTGCTGTCTCTGCCCCTACATCCAGTATTTTATGTGAGCCAATGGCTCAGAGAGCAGGTGTTCCTGGCTACAGCTGACAGAAAACAGAAGATTCGTTAAAGAAAAGTTTTGTTACCATCTGGAAGATCTCTCTGTCATATAAATTAATAATGCCTTTCATGTCTCCCCCTTCTCCAGGACAAATACTAATATCACAGTGACTACTTCTAGGTAAGCAAGCAACCAAACACACACAAACATACTGCAGAAACACAGGGGAAATCCAGCCTACATTTTTAAAACAAAAAGCATTTCAGGGTAACTCCTGCAGCCTTCAGCAAGTCCTGTGAATTTCTTTGCTGCAATTTCTGTTCAGGACTGACACCAGCTGACAAACCGCAACATCTATGGAGACAATTCCTTAATAGCATTGCTGCCTGAGAGTCAGGAATGGGGCAGTGCGATCACAAACCAGGCAGGCAAGTGCATCCTACAGCCCAGGGACCCCTCTGGAGCCTCTCAGCAGCAGACTGGAAGCCACGGATGCAGCTTCCAGAAGACAGAATTTCCGTGTCACACTGAGTCCTGTCTGCACAAGGAAAGCTTTGAATGCCAGTTTCACAATAAATGCAAAGCCAGCCTTTACAAGAGGCATCTTAATCTGATAAAGGACTGTAGCAGACACATTAGACTTCATTAACAGAGGTAGCAATTGTTCCCATTTACATAACTCACACACGAATCATTACTGGCAAGTATGACCAGATTACACAGTAGAACAGGGACTGCAGAGTAGATGGAACAGAGAGGAGGGCAGGTAGGAAAGATGGAATTCCAAAAAGACCAAAAGCTTACATTCCAATAAAACCCTGCCAGGTATCTTTCCCCTGGTATCCAAAGAGTGGGTATAATGAGAGAATTGACACGATTCACAACAACTTAGAGCTGTGTTAACCAAGAGAAAAAATTAATTCCTGGTACTTCCTAGTACACATCACAGTTGCAAAACCTCTGGCTGCTATGTTACATATATAAAAAGTGTGAAAGCCTCTATCTCTTAATGCTATTTTGCAGATTTTAGGTTCAACTAGTTTTGGAAGGTAAGAAGGCTCACTACTTTTCGGGTTAAATTAATAACCATTACACACAGAAAGAACAGAAGAAAGTTTACTTTGGAAACTGCTTGCAAGCCAGCCAATGCTGGACACAAGGCTTTGAACCCATGGAATTCAGGGTTGTTTATCAAAATGTCCTTGCGGCCTTGACAGCAAGAAAGCAAAAAGGATGAATGAAATTAAGATAGAAATGAGACAAAAAAGTAACCGTTCTTATTAGGATTGATTCTCATTCCTAAGGAGCACACAAACAGATGCTGAAGCACTGCCATCTGTTTATATCCAATCCTTTTCAAAAGCTGGGGGATGGTGGTCGTGGTGTTTGTTTTGTATTTTTAAAGTGAAGTTCACCTACTTGCACATCTGCCAGGTTCCCTGACTGTAACAGTGTATTTGTTCTATTTCACCAAACACCAGATGTGAATTGATACATTGTCCCCCATATACACAGAGAAATCTTCCCAGAAAAGCATCTCAAAAATCCCCAACAATCTTCAGGTGGCTTTGACATATTAAAAAAATATGTTTTGTAAAAGGCGGGTCATCCACCCTGACCCTAACAGATTTAGGGGAAAAAAACCAGCATTCATTTGTCAAGGGAGTGTTTTGTTTCTAAACATAAAGTGACATTCCTGTTAAACACTTTTTACATCTGAAAGGTTAGCATAAAAGCAAGCCCATAAAAAAAGGCTTATTATTATAAAAACAACTATTTCAGCTAAACCTTTATTTATTCATATTTATATAATCTGATATGCCACTTACTCATCAGGACTTTTTCCTGGAGCTCTGGAGGTTGGCCTCAGCTTGAGAGAGAACATGAGACACTATAGATATTTCTAAAGGCCTTCCTTCATCTCACTCATCAGACTTCAGTGGTTCTGCTCCCAGTGCACCAAGAGTTAACCTGGTCACTGAATTTGGGTGCACAAGCAGGTTCTTTCTGTTCTGGCTGCTGTGACAGAAATATTTGTGTCTTCCTGCAGAGCCAGGAGCACGTACTGCTTAACACTACCTGGAGATCACACTGAAAGGCTTCCCAGGCGTGGCAGAAGTCTTGGACACTGTTCCAGCACCTCTCCTTTCCTGCAGCTTGAAGCATTTAACTGAATCTGTCACAGGATGATTACACACGGAGCAGATATGACCCTTCTCAAATGCTGTTTCTTGCCTAGATTTACCAGACTGGACCTCCACAGTCCCTCCCTGTCCTACTTTCTCAACGCTGACATGTGTAGGGAGTCTGGATAGGTGCATCAGGATTTCTGTTGTGCAGTGACTGGGACATAACTGTAAGTCTCTAAATTTAAAGCAGATGTGAAGAAAATAAAAATCATCATGTGCCCTTTTTAAAGGCAAAACACAAAAAGCAACAGGTGTCAGAACTTCACCATATCACTTATATCACACATACCACTTCCTAGTGATAAACTGAATAAATTAACTCTCACTCTTCTAATTATCTACAAGATTGAAAACCCCTGGATGTTAATTTTCTGTCACTGCATGGCTAAAGAGTTTATAGGCTCATTTCTGAGTATAAAGTCAGTAAATACTATGTGTTTGCACCCATGGCTGTCTCCCTCTTTCCCACAGGTGGCATGCAACCAACAACCCACTTCCTAATAGCAGAAACAAAATGTTAAAAGCACTGAAGATATTTCAAAAGCCCAGAAGAGCCCAGAAGCACCAGAAAGAAAACACAGACAGGCAGCCTAAAGTCACCATGGGTAACACCACAGCGCAAGGCAAAGCATCCTCCAGCTACAGGAATTCCATCATAATCTCACCCTGACAACAAAGTTGGGCTGACAATATTGACATAACCCACGTGCTGGAAAACATCACCACTGCTGAATCAGCACTGGATTTTCTAGGATCTCTTGCTCTACTACTGCCACACAGCATTCCACTGCATGCCAGAGTTAAACTCTTGGCTTAACGGGCAGCAGAGGACAGAACCTTCCTCCCCCAGACTGCTCCTGCAGCAGGGAGGCCAGCAAGGGTCAAAAACCCACACCATGGGTATAGTTCTATTATTTAAAATGCCACATGCATCCCTCCACACTTACATTTCTGATCAAATCATAGTCAGCTAAAACAAGCCAGACCCTCCAAATACAACACAGTTCTCCAATGGCTTGGCCAGGTAAGTGTTGTAACAAAACTCTCATCCAACAGAGGTTTTCAGGGGAACAGGCTTGAAACTAGGGAGGGGATGGGAGATAACAATGGGAGAGTATCCTGCTTCACAAAACAAGGAATAGCAGCAAGGAACTCACACACTGGTTACAATAGCATGGTGAAATATTTCTATTCATACAGCAGCACACATAACTGCTACCAGGAACTGAGAAAGTAGCAGATTCAAAAAAAAAAAAAAAAAAGAAAGAAAGAAAAAAAGAAAGAAAAAAGGTAAGAATCCACTAAATACCAAAACCTCCTCAAAAAAACCAGCCATGGTTTCTCTCACCACCAAAATTTGCAATTCAGTAAAAGGAAATAGGCCACATAAATACCAAACCTGCCTTTTTTCCTACTCAGCCCATTAGTCACGTATTACAGATGTAAAGTTATGTGAACGGAATCTCAAAAAAACCTCATGACAGGATCAAAAAGAATGTTAAAAATTATGAAAAACATGATGCTTTAATATAGCCCAGAGAGCAGGTTTTCTTCAGTTTAGGCTTCTGCTAACATCCCAATAGTGATTTAATTACAGCTAAATTGGTTTCCCAGAAGCAGTTGAAGAAGTTCAAATGATATTAAATATTATGATGAACTCACATTTCATTCAGCAGATCCCAACCTTTTTCTAGCTGCAGCCCCTCTTGCAGCTTGATGGATTCAGAAAATTTCAAATTTCTGGACGATATAGCAGCCATAGACTTGGCTATTCTGGGAACTGCTGTTCTGTGATAAAGTTCTGAACTGTGCTCCCAGAACTGAACCACATTCAGTACAGTTGTTAACTAAATAATTAGTGCTTCCATTACTGAAAAAAAAAAAATCAGCTATTTTACTCCCAACTCGAGACCCAGCAGCACGGGCAAGGTGATGATTTCTCTCTTCTCATCCTATCTGAAATGGCTCTGAGGGTGCTGACTCATAACTGACCCTGAATTGGGGCACACATCTGAGCCGCTGCAGCTTCCAATACAAACTCCGCTAACGTGTCAGGCTGTAGCTCAGGAGGAGATGTGTGTTCAGCCACCTACGGCTACAGACGCAATAATCTCAGGGAGCAAAGGAGGGCAGGCAGCTGGCGGAGGTTACTGCTGCAGACATCCTTGCCCAGCTGGCCATTGTTTGAGAATTACAACCCCGCAGCCAAGCCAGGCAACCTTCCGTGGTCATAACAGCCTGTTGGATTTGTGGTAACGTGTTATCCAACTACAACCACCCTGCACACTCGAGCGTGGCCCCCCAAACGTGCTTGAACAAAACGTAGAACACACACTGTTCTTCAGAACAATTCCATTTTTATCCATTCGCTTTCATTCTCTCGGCTCCTGCACTGCTTCCCACCACCACCACCTTCCATAGGTGTTTCTTTACATCTTCGCATCTCCCGGTCTCTCCCATTTCCACTGGGGCTTCGCTTTAAACCATCTCCCACCGTATCAGCACAAACCACAACGCGAACTTCCAGGGCGCATGCAACAGCTCAGGTAAAACAAACCGTGTGCTTCCCACCTAACCTTCAGAGCTCACGCTACCAACGAGACAGATGTGGAAGGGCAGCAATTCCTGACACAGGCTTCAGGATGGCAGCAGGCTCAGAAACAAAGCACCGTGTCAGCTGACGCTGGTTCGTAGTAGATGCAATAAAATACATGAAACGTGACCGTTCAGTGCTCACGGAGAAAACGTAAAAAAATCCAACACCGCCACAAGGTCTGGGCAGAAAAGACACCGCTCACCATTACCTCAGACGAGGTGACTAAGACAACAAAAGCGTGCGCTTCCCGAGGACAGACTGAATGAGGAGGGGCGGAAAAACACGGCCGGGAAGGCGAATGGGCAGAGCAGGAATGACCCTCCCGTGCGAGGCACAACCAAACCCCACCCGGCCGCGAGCAGTGCCCGGCAGGACGCGGGTCCGTGGGACGATGCGGCCGCCCCGCCGCGCTCCCCGTGGCCAGACCGGGGCCGCCCCGCCCCGCCCCGTCCCGGGCGGTGACAGCGTGCGGGGCCCGGCGGAGAGAGGCCCCGACCCCCCCGGACGCTCCCTCC
>VYZT01013947.1:17114-80569 GCA_013400735.1 Pomatostomus ruficeps
AAGTGCGAACGGACCGCGGGAGGGCTCAGGTACGGCGGGCAGGGCCCGGTGGGGGGCTGCGAACCGGGCACCGAACCCGGCACCGAACCGGGCTCTCCCCTGCGGGCGGCTCCTGAGCGGCCCCGCCCGGCGTGCGAGGGGCACGCGCAGGGCCGATGTTTCCTGAGGGAGCCTCGGGCAGACAGAGCAACTGACCCGATTCCAGTTCGATTCTTTGTGGATTCAGGGTGTAAGGAGCCAAAAACAACATTGACTTCCTTAACCTGTACTCCCAGGGGACGCTAAAATGAGAGGTTATGGCAAGTGGGATGGATCTGTCAGACCACACAAGGAATGACACTTATTGACATGTAAATTATCACTATTTCAATTAGTATCTTATTTTATTATATGATATATTATCTATGTTGTATGTTTTATATATATTTACGCCTTATGTATTCTACTATAATTACCACTTACTCAGACCTCTGGCAGGCTGATATCCACCCAGGTCCCAATAACCTGAACTTTCCTTTCAACTGTAGAAACACAGAGTCCATTTTAAATTTATTTCTGTAGAATCATATAGTGCACGTAAGTGCATGCTATAGTATTTAAACACTTCTGTCAAGCCTAAGGTATCCCCCCAAAAAGGGATAATTTATATCGCTGTCTAAGAAAGCAGAAGGATGGAAACAGATACAGCCTTGCCCACGCCTCAAGTATTCTGCCAATTTCAAATGTAAATGATTTTCCATTTAACAACAAGCGAGTGTCGACCTGCAGGAAAACAGAGCCTGAGAGTTTTAGGTTTCTCATCCTAACTTAATTAGTGTGTCAGCTTAATAGGGTCTTGCTGCCAGAAGTGTCATCTGTGCCTGTAATCACCATGGGGTTTGTGCTGCACAGTTTGACAGATCTCCCACAGCGCTTGCAGGGTTCAGATGCTTTCATTTCCAGGCTGGATTAATTTCGTGCCTAGTAATTGCATTTGGGAAATCTGCAGGCGTTCTGCTTACAATTGGACAGGCTGCTCTTTCCTGTAAGTCCCAAACCATTACTCTTGAGTTAAAAACCCTGCTGTCTTTGCCTTGTGACTTGTACATAAATGATGTGGTGATAAATCAATCTGACAGGCTTTTAGAAAGAAGTGCCCACGTAAATAATTTATGATATTTGAGTAATATTTCTGCCAGGGCTGGTCTCCAGAACGAGCTCTTTTCTTTTACTCTCCCTGTGTGGATGGGAAACTTGAAGAGCAGATTGTTCGCCTTTGGTTTTGTAACAGTGAGGTGTTACTGTTTCGTACCTGGAAAAGAGCTTTTGACAGAATTTCCCTTTTCCTTCAGTCCTATTCCTTCCTCTTTGGTTATTGTTATAAGGAATTTTTTTTTCCTAGTATCATCAAAAAGATTACTTGTGTAGGAGTACCAGTTAATCCCTTTAATGAAATTTTTTTATACAGACTGTGAGTTAATGCAAAGGAATTAAGTAATGTGAAATATTATGCAGAATTTATATTCTTGGAAAGGAAATGTATTTCAAATTTAGAATTGTTTGGAATGACCTATTTCCTAGGATGCTATTGATGCATTTTTAACTAATGAAACTCTTTTGGACCCTTTTTAAGGCAAAAATTGCAACGGGCAGTGGACTTTAAAACAGCAAACAAAATTACATAGGAAAAGGGTAAGTGACACACACCACTGCTATTAAAGAAAATGTTTGGGGGCATAACCAGCAAAATTATGAAAAACGTTTAGGCTAAAACACAGCAACACCTGTGCTGAGCTATGCAATTTGGACTGGATTTGTAATTGCTGGGAAAGCAGCTCCTAAACAACTTCCCGGAGTTACACTGATGTTCAATGAGCTTCCGACAGTTGTGTAAAGGCTGCCATGACAGGGAACAGCGTAAGGAGTAAGGAGGTGAATTTCTCATCCCTGACACATGCTGTAACTGAGTAGAAATTGTCAGAGTGATGTTTGTATGCTTTGAAAGCAAATATATTTAAACTACCACAGGGAGCTCAGACTTTCTATGTTATCTCTTTATTTCTCTCGCCTGAATGAGTAAGGGGCATTGGTCAGGTACTGGCAGCACCAGAGGCCAGCTGCAGTCTGCAGTGGACACCCAGTGTCCTGCCCTGGCCCTGCATTTCCATGTTTAACCTATCCACCACTGGGTATCTTTTCCTTCTGTTGAAGTTAACAGAACATTACCTGGCTTTTCTCGTGTCATCAACATTGTTTACCTAGAGATATCAGAAGGCAAAACTGAGGGATTCTATTGTGTACAGCTTTTCCACAAGCAATTGCATCATCTGCTCTCCACTCTTTTTACACTGTAGAGTAGCACAGGCTTGTCTTGATTAGGAACATCTGCCCTGTTAAACTTGAAAGAGGTACCTCAACTCCATGTCTGGTAAAGCAGCCTTTGCATAACAGGTAAATCAACTTATAAAATAGTCTGGGGTTCCCAGAGGAAAGAAAACCACAGAAATATAAAACTTGTAAAGTTTTTTGGATGTTTTCCTAGAGTAATACAAACCTTAGTTTTAGTATGTGGCATTATCTTTAGTGCTTGCTGAATCACTTGTTGCTACGTGTGTAACTGTTTGCTCTTGCTGGGCTCAGTGGAATTGCATTTATTGAAATAATGTTGAAGATTTTTACTCAGCACACCAAAGCCTCTCTGTGAAGGAAACTTACCAGATAGGGAGCGTGAATGAAAAGCCTCCTGGAAGTTCCCAGTCTGTGTTGAAGTCCTGTCTTAGACTATGGGATGCTGTGGTTAATTCCTTGGAACAGCCACGGTGTAGCTGAGCACTGCCCAAGCTGTGGTACTTGCACAATGCATGGTATGCAAACTATTCTGGAGTGATGCAGAACTGCCTGCTTCCACCTTCCATGGAAGAAGAACTAGGAACTGGCATTCCTACCACAGGATTAAAGCACAGTGCATGGTGCAAAAACCTGCTTTGTCAAGGCAGAGTGGAACTCATAGGAAAAGACGTGATTTAGGAGCAAAATAAATTTTAGGGTGGTAATGGACAGAAAAGTGTGTGAGGATGTGTTAATTTAGAAAACTAGAAGTTTTGTCCATATAATCATGGCAGGTGAAGGTGTTGCTGCCATAGCCCACGGTGGTAGATGTACTTGACCAGATTAAATTCGGGATCATCCGTTCTGGAAGATTGGTTTATTTCCTGCCCAGGAATTTGTGTACACACACATTTCTCTCAGCAGTGCTAAATTCACTACCACCATGCAAATAAATACCTACTTCTAGAGTGCTGTTGAAAATTAGTATTCCATATCCAATTTCACAAAACAGAGATTAGGGGTTTTTTCTGATTATGTACCTAATGTGTTCAAATTTTGAAAGACAGGATCAAAATATGATAGTAATAAAAGTTGTTGAGCTTCTTTACCTGTTCTAGTGTATCAAGGTAATGTTTTGAAGCACAGTGTAGCACCTCTACTCTTGTGTGGGCTTTTTCTGAGTGACAAGGAAACTTCCTGAGAACATTACCAGCCAAACTGAAAAGAATTCCCTGTAAATAATAAATAATGGTCCCATTACCACAGAGATAGTACATTATCATTTCTAGGTGCCTTTAAACTTATAAACTGCTTGTATCATCTTGCATATTCAGCTGCATATTTGAACTTTAATTTTTAGTCTTTCTGGTTTAAAAATGGGGCATTTTTTTAGCACTGGTTAATGAGTCAGGCAGCCTCCTAGCACGGTCCTGGCCCCAGAGGGTGGCTGAGGCTCTTTGGCACTCCAGTCAATCGTTTATTATCTACTTCAGCATTAATGTTTCATGTGAGTTAAAACGTTGTGGGGAGAGGGCAGGGCAGTGAGGAAGCAATATTCCAGCGAGGAATGGAAGTGCCTTGCCTTCCCAGCTCCTGGCTCTGGCACCGAGACAGATTTATAGCTCCATTTGCAGAATTAACTTCTCTCTCTTCCCAACTCCTACTCTAATAAATTTTGGTATCAGAGTTCTGTCACTCTGAAATGCTCAGACAATTGCTTTGAGACACAGGGCTTTGCTGTGCTGCACTTGCCTGACTGCAGAACCTCCCACGCTGCTCTGATGGGGGGTTTGGTTTAGACAAGGCTCACAACTGAAGCTGCTCCTGCAGGCAGAGCCTGGAGCTAAACTGGCATCCCATGTCTCCTTCACTCAGCCTGGATTCACACGTAATTTGGATACAAACCAGTGGCAACTAAATTTAGTCTAATAATGGTGCACACCATAGAAAAGCTTGAAGGACTTTAACTAAAACCAGTACTAAGCAATTCTGCATCAAAATGCCACCCACCTACTTTGCATAAATTGGTCATAGTGTTATGTAGGCAAGTGACATTTTGGTCATTGTTTCTTCCCAAGGGCTTGTAGTGATTAGGATCTGATGGAGGCAGCTTGGGGGTGTGAGTGGAGGCACCAGCATTGTTCAAATTTCAATTCCCTTGGCCACACACACTATTTATCTCTCTCTAATTGTCTCCCTCCCCATGCAATGAACTTTTTGCTGAGCAGAGGAAATAGCCTGCTTAAATCACAAGTGGTTCTCCTGGTAATGTTGCTTTCTATTTGTTCTTTTCCAAAGCCAAATATATTTACAGATCGCTGCTAATTTCTGATTGAAACACATTCAAGAATATGAACACTGTACAGTTATACAAGTTTTGGACCAAAGATGAATAATTCTAGCCAAGCAAAATTAAGGAGAATTTTAGCTACACTTGGCATAATTGCCAGTGCTCACACTTGCCAAGGAAACAACTGATATCCTTTTTCTGAAAATTGTTTTCTTTCTTGTTTAGAGACTGGAAAAACAACTTATTTTAGAAAGTGCCACACCTGGAATGCATTAGCAAAGCACAGGACCAGTCAGGTGCTGACTGACTGGTAAATCCTGCTATCTGCTGAGGATTTTAGGCTTTCTTGAACTGTTTTGACCTCTTCAGCTCTCTTGTATGTGTCTGAATTCATCCTATATTTGTATTTCCTACAAAAGTCTGAGTGCTGGGCTCTCGGTTGTGCTCAGCACTTGTGCAAATACAATAAAAGATTTTCTCTATGGGTCATTTGGGAGTGTTGCTGCAGCCCCTGGCACACCTGGGGTCCACAATCCCCCCCAGGCCCACTGCTCCAGAGCAGGGTGGAGTGGCCGTGCAGTGCTGGGAAGTGTTGGACACTGGCTTGGAAAAGGGTGCCATCTACTGAATTCTTGGTACCACTTCTTACAGGTTCTGTGTTTTTCAGCTCTGCACGGTTTATGTGGCACCATCATAGCAGCAGACAGGGTGATTACAAAGAAAACAACAATCTAAAATAAAAACTGACAAGTCAGGGTATAGCTGAGTAAAGTTTCAGAAAGTTGTCTCTACTTTTTATCAAAGTATCAATGGATATTGCAAGTGTTTCAGGAAGATAGTGCTGAAAAATCCAAAAGAGGAAATTTTCTTTTTCTTTCCCTAGCATGGTGCAGTGCCTTCACATCTACCTAAAAGGAAAAAACTCACATATGTAATTTTTTCCCAGTGTGATATTTGGAAGAAGCTTTTTGACATGTCTTCATATGGACTGCCAGTTCTGTTACCTTCAGTCATGGTATTTTCTCTCATTCCTAGGGATGCCTGAAAGCCAAGGGAAGGACAGCGAAAGCTACAGCAGCAGCAGCAGCAGTTCCAACACTGGGGATTCAGTGGCTTCCTTTGGACAGGTCAGTTCCTTTTGCCCAGGAAGGAAAGACAAGTTTCATTTCTGGAAATCTGCTCTGCACGTTTATTCCTTTTAAACTAGGGTACAGTAAGGCTGGAATCATGCTACACCCAATTGTACATCACACTTTTTCTCTGCAATAGTCTTGGCATGCCTGGAGTTACAATAAATTGCTCTGGATTCTTCTCAAAAGGTTTTTAAATTTTGTACCTTAAAAGTGGGTCTCATTTTATTCTCTCTTATTCCCAGATGGCCTGAATCATGCTTACACGTATTCTCAGCAGAGGTTTAGAAAAGCCAACTACTTTCAGCTATTAAAAAACAATTTTGAAAAACTGTAAAATAATTTGAAAAAAGAAAACTGTATCTGGACTGAACAGAGCTTTTGGTGAATTCTCTTCTCCATGACAGGCATTTCTACCTAGTTCCTGAATATGGCACAAGCTTGTGCATTCCCCCTTTCTCCTCAAGCTTTTTAGTTACAAGCTTGCATTCTAGAGTCAGGAAAAGATAAAGTTTTTACTCTTAAGTTTAAATAGAACCAAATACGAATTAGAGAGGTTTGGCAGGAGCTGGAGTTTATCTGGCACACACACCAGAAGATTCTATGTTCTGCTGAATTGTTAGGGCAGCCAGTACATGCATACACAATATTTATGATTTAAGTGGTGAAACCTCTGTTCTGTCCCACATCAGAGCATAACAACCCAAGCTTTTTAGTTCTCAAATCCTTAAACATACATTTAAGCTTCTCTACATAAATTGGATTTCTACTAAGACAAGCCTAAAGTTACAGCACTTCCGGCTTGCTGTGATGCTGGTGTTCTCCAATAATACCAGTGATGTTGGAGTTATCCAAAGGATATTCCCTGCCTGAGGGAAATTGGCTGAGCACTCCTCAAGAAACTCCTATTTTGACTGCTTTCCTGAGCTGCTGTACTCCCTGCTCTGGTGGCACCTGGCAGAGGACTAAGGTTCATCTTCAGTTTTGTTGGAATTTTGTAATACACTTTTCTGGTTGGTCACAGAGATATTATGTTTTGATTTTGAGCAGCAAAATAGAAATTTGCATGTGTGTTTGTGGCAAGCTTGACTAGGATTATTAATGAAAAATGATTGCTACAGCTCAGTAATTAATGCCTGTACACATCAAGAGTAAGAGGAAGAAAACCAGTCTAATATATGTACGCACCCTGAGGGGTTTCCTTCCCTGCTATGTCCCAATTCCAAAAGATGGATCCTGCAGCTCTTGGAGGGACTGGGCTAAAGAAGTGATATTAGGAAGAGAGGCTGAAACAGGATTGTGAGATCTGTGTTGCCTTGTTTTTGTCAAGTATCAGTACACAGCCTGCGAGTACCGAGCTATCCAGCATGCTCTGCGCCAGAGGCTGGGCCCAGACTACATCAGCAGCCGGCAGGCGGGAGGAGGGCAAAAGGTAGGAACAAACATGATGTTTCAACTCAGTTTTTCCCAGGAAAACTAGGGGTTAAAAACTCACAACATTCCTTATTTGTTTGAAGTTAATTTCCATGTAGTAGTTTAATATGCAGATGTGAATGCAAAGTGACTGTGGCATAAATTTTGGCTTTTATTGAGCCACAGGTTCATTTTACACTTAAAAAAAGACTTAATTTTTCAGTGCTTCATCCATTACAAAAAAATACTTATCTACTTGTGCAACACTGAGATGTATTCCCTATTTTTCCCCAGAACTGGACTATATGAAGCATTATATAACAGTGGCTGCATTTACCATCTTTAGTGCCCACTCTGCCTTCTGTTGATTAAGTCATATTTGTTGTTATATTAACCCCCACCGCATTTGCTGGAAGAGAGTGCACCTAAAGCTGCACCATCATCCTTTTATTCACATTATCTGAACCTTGAACTTGGCTGGGTTTCCTCAGTGTGAGATGGTATGTGTAACCTCTGTTAAAAACGAAGTGTGTAGAGATATGTGCACAAGCCTGTGTATTTGTATATATATTTATGTATTTGTGCTCTTCCCTTCAGGTCTGTTACATTGAGGGTCACAAGGTCATCAGCCTGGCCAATGAAATGTTTGGCTTCAATGGCTGGGCCCATTCAGTCACTCAGCAGAATGTTGGTAAGGATCTCTCGGGGGCAAAGCAGTCTCTGCTCCCTCTTGTTTCACTGTGAAGGAGAAGTCTCAGATAAGGGCCAGGGTATCCATCCCAGAGTCACAGAACGTGTTTGGAAGGGACCCACAAGGATCACCAACTCCAACTGCTGACCCTGCACAGGACACTCCAACAATCCCACCATGTACTGAGATTGTTGTCCAAACGCTTCTTGAGCTCTGTCAGGCTTGGTGCTGTGACCCCCGCCCTGGGGAGCTGTTCCAGTGCCCAAACACCCTCTGGGTGAAGAACCTTTTCCTGATACCCAACCTAAACCTCCCCGGTACAACTCCAGGCCATTCCCTTGGGTCCTGTCACTGTCACCATAGAGCAGAGATCAGTGCCTGTCCCTCCTCTTCCCCACAGAGGAAGCTGTGACTGCAGTGAGGTGTCCCCCCAGTCTCCTCCAGGCTGAACAGACCCAGTGCCCTCAGCTGCTATAACTTCATCACTTCAAAGCACCTGGGCAGAGGAATGTGCAACTTCCAAGTGTCCTGTTAGTAAAAATGAGAGAAATGGAATAACAATGGAGCTTCTGTTTTCATTTTAGAGATGTCATAGTAATTATTCTGAGTCTGCTTATGATTATTCTTGAGCTATTCTAATCAAGTCTCTGATCTCTATGGGAACACTCAGTCAAGATTAATTACAATTAAACTATTTAACACCCAGCTGTCCTGAGCCAGCTTTCATGCTCACCTGTAATTTTTGTACTCTAACCAGTTCATATTCTCAGTTAATATTCCCCTAATCTTCAGGGACCTATCTTTTCCTGCAGATTTCTCTCCTAGCTAATACCTAGTACTAAGGTTTTTACAACAGAAAACTTTGGAAAAAAAATTTCAGCTATAATATAGTGTTCAGGTGATCTTAAAGCCTCAGCCCCTTCCATGCTGATAGCTGAAATGGTACCTACCAGAGGAGTGTTGGCGTTGTTTGCAGATCTGCTGTGCTTTTGCTGAAGACTGGTTGTTGAAGTAGGTCAAAGCAGCAGTCTAAATTACCTTCTTCCTTTGTCCCCACCTTCAGAAATCTTTTCTTAACTCAGGCTGGTAGATTCTAGAAATAGAACAACTTACTTCATTGCTTTCCATCTATTCTGCACCACGGTTTTCTTTCTCCCTTTTCAGTCCAGAAAAGACTGACATCCCTCGAACTTCCGCCTTTTTCAGATAATGCCATAACAAGTCATTCCTTAGAAATTCAGTGTGAGAGGATTCTGTTAGGTTTCAAATTCCTGGGTAGAACAAGGGCTTGCACCTTCAGCAGGTTTAGAAAACAATTAAACAAATAGACCAGATGAGTACAGAAGAACCCTTGGACCCCAGAGCAGAGTTACTTGATTCCAGATTGAATTTCACACATGTGACACGTTTCTATTAGACTTGCAAGACTGCTAACTGGAGTGCTCTGTGTGTATTATGTAGCATTTTGGTGTGAAGTAAGGTACTTAGAGATCTGAATTCAAAGTTGCATTGCAGCCTGTTCAACTCTTAAGGCATTCTGTCCTGGATAAAACCTTGTGCAAATTATTTGCAAACTGCAGACTTCTATTATATCATAGGAAAGAAATTACTTTCATAGACAGGAGTTTCTTTTCCACTATTGTTTTTTTATAAATTAACACTTAAAATATCTCCTTCCAGACTTTGTTGACCTCAACAATGGCAGGTTCTATGTGGGTGTCTGTGCTTTTGTGAAAGTTCAGCTGAAGGTACGTGGGGTTTTTTGTTGGCTCTGGCTGTAGCTGAGCAATTGCCTGAAGCTGTGAGTGAAAGTCCTTGCACGGGTCAGAGCACAGTCCTCTGGTACTGCACGGCATCAGGGACCCTGCTGGTGCCCTAAACACTGACCTTGCTGTGGAGCAAACAGCTAGGAGCAGGTAACCACCCTTAGGAAAGCACAGCACCTCTATATAAACTTCCCTTCTGTCTGAAATTGTACTGCAGGATGGGTCATACCACGAAGATGTGGGATATGGAGTCAGTGAAGGCCTCAAGTCTAAGGCCTTATCCTTAGAAAAGGCAAGAAAGGAGGCAGTGACAGATGGACTGAAGAGGGCACTCAAGTAAGTGAAGACCATTACTTGTACATTTTCAGAGGTTCTGGGGAATGAAGGGTTTTCAGTCACGGTGAGCCCTCTTGTTTCTCAGGTGCTTTGGGAATGCCCTTGGGAACTGCATCCTGGACAAAGAGTACCTCCGAGCCGTGAACAAGCTTCCCCGCCAGGTGCAGTACACGGACTCCTTCCTGTTCCAGAGGTTGTGAATGGTGCTCTCAGTGCATCTCCTTCCTGGGGGTTACCAGCTCTGAGACCAACAGCCTTGGTAACAAACAACTCACACAAACCAGCAGGATGTTCCTGAAGTGGCCCTTCAGTCACCAACATGGATCTTGCCAGCTCCTGCTGTGCACCAGCTGGGGGCAGGAGGCTTCTAGGCAGTGAGGGAAAAGGAAGCCTTCTGCAAGTGCTGATCCATGGAGTTTCAGCATAAAGCTGCCTTCAGTCGCACTAGGGCTCGCCAAACTCTTCTGGAGGCCTAGAGCTGCAAGGCAGTTCTGTCAAACTCTGTAGGAGCAGATGCAAAGTGACACCTCTCCAGGTAAAGACGGCCCAGATCTCTGGTTTTCCAGGGTCACTGTCTATTAGAGGCATTGCCACAAACTTGTAAAGCGACAGAGCCAAAGCATCCCACCTTTAATAAACAGGAATGGTGTCCCTTCCTCAGAACTCAGTAAAGGTCGGCCTTGCCCTTTGGCACAAGCAGGAAAAGGGGCTGGTGCAGTTCACTGTTAGTTACAGACTCAGCAGCAGCTGTGTGGGGCTCTCTGAGAAGCTGTAAAATCCTGCATCGATCTCCAACACCTGTTCTCGTTTGCAGAGCAGCGTGGGGAGACCTCACCATCTGCCCTGAAGCACTGAGCAATTAAACCAACACAAAGTCACAGGAATTCAATGATTAACTGACTGAATTACTGAGTATGAAAGAGCATTTCAGGTTTCTAACTTACTGTTCGATTTAGAGCAAATCAAATAATTCTTAACAGTACTGTATAGAAACAACCAGTGCTTATTTCACTAACTTGATGAAGGAAATTTCTGAACCTTTTCTTTTTTGTCCTTTACCAGGTACCCCCTGAGTTAGACTTGGTCAAAGCTAAAATACAGGACTATGAGCCTGAAATAGAGAAAGCAAGATACAGCAGCTATGTGGAAAGGCAGAACACAGCAGGGAGGCAGCACTGTGAGGTGACACCTGGCTGTCAGCCTCACCAGACAGAGGCTGCTGTAGTGACAGCAGATCAGAAACAGCCCAACGCTCCCAGGTGAGACTGTTGTTATATTTTTTAAGCTGTATTAGAATTACTGTGCCTTTTGAAACACATGGACAGCCCAATTCCAAAGATGCCACAAAGCATTAGTTCAGTGGATTTTCTTTACTGTTATTTCCTAATGAATTTCTTCTTCATAAAATGTAATTGCTGAGGTCCTGTTTAACTTTGTGTTTCCTGGGGGGAGGGACAGAAGCACAGACTCCCTGGCCATGGAGTGTGATGCCACTTACCAGAGGAAACTGCGACAGAAACGGCTACAGCAGCAGTTCCGGGAGCAGATGGAGAAAAAGCAGCAGGTCCCAGGAGTGACTCCCGGCAGCAAACAGGGTGAGGGGTGGCATTAAAAACTGGCACTTTCCACGAGAGCTGCTGGCAGGCACAGGTTACCCACAGAACAGAAGCCTGCCCAGCTTCCTGTGCTGCTGTTCTGTGCCATCAATGCACCTTTGAGGCCAAAGGAAGGAGCATGATCACATTTCCCACCCTCTATGTTCCAAAAGTGTCAGGAATGTCAGCTCTAAACCTGTATCATTAAATCTGCAACTTTCCAGCCACCCTGCAGCAGGTACCTGCAGGCAAATACACACTGCCTGAGCTACTGATGCGTTGCCCTTTGCTCATGGGGAGGTCTGGAGGCCATGTGGTAGCAGGAACATGGAGATTGGGGAGACAGGCAAAGAAACCACATTAAATACCACAGTTGTTCATCAGAAGTCAGGTACAGAGCCCTGCTGTCCCTTATCCTGCTACCAAGTCTTAACCAGCTCTAGGAGAAAAGAGGGTACCTGGTGGCAGTGCTGGTGGTCATTTCAGACTCGTGTTTTGCTGAGAAGGAGCCAAAGGGTTTTTCTGTGTTTCTGGTATTAATCTCTTCTCGTGTCACTCCTGACAGCAACATCTGATCCTCCCATGAAGCACAGCACTCCAGCAGAAGTGCAACAGGAGCTGGCAATAGAAGATGAGTTCTTTGCAGGTTGGTCAAAGAGTGATGAGTAATAAAGTGTTAAATCATTATCATTTAAACCAGCTTAATTCAGAATACACTGTAAAGTAAAAGCTCTGAAGAATTGGAATAACAGAAGTGTGAGTGTGATTCTGACCTTAACAATACAAACTTCGCTTGAGTGCAGGGAGATGATGCCCATCACTGTGGGGGGTTTCACACTTAGGCCCTTCAGTGGAGTTGTTACACCTCTTTGATAAACCCTTTTCCTGAGGTGATGCTGCACAAAACAGAACTTGGGGGTTGTGGGGAGTGTCTTTTCTCAGTATAACCATGGCTGTTTGGGTCACACTCATGCCGTGGTGCCTGGACATTGCTTGAGCCCAGAGCACAAGGGGCAGGACCCTGCTGCACACTGACATGAGAGATGTTTGACAGATAAAAATGTTACAGTAGTCACTGCTTATAGGAAAAGAATGTGCTGGTCTGGGAGCTACTGCCATTCCTGTAGTACAGTACTGTTGTCATGGACCCCTTTCTCATCCCTTCCAGATGATCCTGAACTTTGGGACATTTCCTTGGAGAGCGCTGACCTAAAGGTAACGGGTCCCAAAACAGAGCCACTATCAGCTGGACACCAGGCACCTGAGACACCCCGTGGCCATCACCAGATGAACACTCGCAACAGGACACCCCACAGGATGAACCAGCACAAAGCTGCTGCCCGACTCGCCCAGCTGCAGCCCCCTGCTGCAGCCACCAGCTGTGCCCAGCAGCACACCCCAGGTATGTGCTGCCATAGGAGGCTGAGGTCTGGCTTCACCAGGGCTCATGGTGGATTGGGAATGTCTGGTGGGAGAAACATTCCTTTCTTCTGGACCTGGCTGCAGATGCTGTGACAGTGGGCTTGGAAAACTGTCTGCTTTTTTCCATCCTGCTGTCCTATCAAGGAAGAGTTAGAAAAATAATTAAGGAACACATTTAGAAGCAGAACAAACATGTCCATTTCTTACTTTCTCCCTGTTTGGCAGGGTGCAGCCCCCTCAGGAGAAGTCAGAGCTTGAAGAAAAGGAGGGTGGAAGCTACGTGAGGCAGCTGGTGGGATCTGTACCTCTGTTGTGGATTACATCACAGGACTGCAGCTGGCTTTCCAAACTGTGTCACATGGACTCTCCTGTCTATTATGGTGAAGCAACAGAGAAGAGTTTCACACAATCAGCAAGAACTTCATGTACTCCTAGGTTATTTTGTATTTCAGATGCCTTTTCCTATAACCACACAATTATTTGTGCTCCTGCAGCATGAGACTTGTGGCCGTATTACAAGTGGATATTACCTGTAAATTGCCTGAAGCAGTAACAGAAGGAATTGTTAAAAATGAGGTGCAATTCACAGCTTTTCTCTCTCCCTCAGTGCTGCAAAGATTTTCAGTACGGTGGGGAGCAGGGGGGTTGTGGCCAGAGGACAGAAGGTACAAGCTGTGACACTAACCATGTCTGAGGTGCAGCCCCGCCCTGTGCCCGCATGACCGGGAGCAGAGCCCCTCGCTCCTCCCGAGCCTGTTCCTCGCCGTCCCGTGCAGTGGCAGCGCCTTCAGCCGTGCCTGTGCCCCAGGGCAGGAGCGCGCCGGGACCGCCGCACACGGCAGCCCAGTGCCTGCTCCGACCCTCTGTAACACGAATGGGAGCTGTTTTTAAATAAGCTTTTAGCCCGTTTCAATACAGAAATAAACATGAATTTGAAAAAAAAAACCCCGCTGGGAGCTGTTCGTGCCTCTCTGCCCCTCCACCCATTACACCTCGCTCCCTGTTGAGCGGCCGCGAAGGAGGCAACGCGTTCTGAAGCTAAAGGGGCACCACTGCAGCTGCACAGCCGCCTTGGCTTTGGGATGAGCCGAGAACCTCACAGGGTTCCACGGTTACAACAAAGCCAACAGCTCGTCCTTGTCATTAGCAGGTCAAAGGAAGAATTTTTAAGCAGTATAGGAAGACTACTCCCTCACCCACTTCGAGCAGCCGCACGCAGGAAAGGGAGGAGTTCTGCAGGGCTGCCCTGTTCTGCTCCTCTGCAGTTCCGGGCACCGCCACGGCGGGGCTCAGTCCCGCCAGCCCGCGCTGGCAGCGCTGCTCCTGCCAGGGGCCGTGTCACCGTCCCCAGGTGTCCATGAGCGGGGGTCTGGTACTGCAGTGCTGCAGGCAAGGAGAACGATGACTGGAAGTTAAAGCTGGACCAGGAGAATTTACACAACTCTGTGATTGGTCCAACGCTGAAATCAATGTCAAGCTTCAAACGGGGCCTTATTCCCGTGCTTTGCCATCACTGCTCTGTCTAAATGGAAATACATTTGAAATATTCACAGCATTTATTCCTCTTCCTCCTACTCTGCCTTCATCACTTAATCAGCTTTTTCCCCTTAAAAGATTTTTGACAATCCGCTTACCTCCTCAACAGGACAAAGAACAGGGATTGACTTCAGCACGGAAAGACAGGACAAGCCATCATTAATGGTAATAGATTACATCTCGGAAACAGTTCCACGTTTCGCCGTACTTGTTTCTGGCCAGTTCAGTGCTGCCTTCAGAGCAGCTCAGGGAAACAGCACATTCCACACGTTTGAGTCATGCCCTCGCTGCTGAAACCATGTACCTGCTAGAAAGGGAACGTGCAGACCTCCAGAATTACTGGATTCAAACTTTTTACTGCTCCAAACTCTTACAATGAAAAAAAATTTGAACGTCTGATACAAGAATGTAACGGCCTCAGCTTCCTTGACTCTGGAAACAGTGCAAATATAGCTGTGCCTTCTCCAGCAGTCACTGCACCGAGCCTCTCGGGGTTGGTCCCTTTGAAAAGAGCAGGAAAACTTATACTTGGAGCTTTTTTTTCCCTTCGAGGCTTGTGCAGCATGACTCATAACAGAACCTGTTCTTAAAATGGAAAAAAATGCAGCAGCAATTAGTGTTTAGAAATACCAAATTCCTGCAAGTCTCCACTTGGGAATGACGCTGTGAAGTCGTCCCACTCTTGACCGATACAGCTGCAAATCGAGGGCCGAATTCCTGTTCTTAGGGGCGCTCAGGAGCCGCTTCTCCGCAGCCCCGCAGGTAGCACAGTCCCCTCCCGTCACCCCGGAGCAGAGGGCGGGGGAGGCCGCCCAGGAGCAGCCGGGAAGGGCCCCGCATGACCCGCTGCTCTCGCCTCGCTGCCAGAAGCTGCCACAGGACCCGGCAGGGACGCTCCCTCCACCTCTGCTTCCACAGGGACACCCTGCAAGGCCTCGTCTGCCACAGCTGAGCGCATTCGGCAACTTCGTGGCATCCTCAGCCACCAAAGCAGTCTCAGCTCATCCATTATCCTCCCTCAGGCCACGCCCCTCCTAAAGATCCATTTAGGAATTATCCTTTGCATATTCCTGTTTCGGAGTATCCTGTTAAAGGCCGAAGGCTCGTGACTGGCTCACTCACTGCTTTTGAGAAGTCAGGGATCTCACTAAATTTGGTTTCTTGTATTGCCTGCAACAAACTGGTAAACTGGGTACTGCAGGAAGACGACAGAGGGGCTGGAACCTGCTGTTCCACGCGAAAATCCACAGCTCAACCAAAGCAGGTTTGGTTGATTTGAATGGCTTCATTCAATATTCTACAAAGGTGACAAACTGCAGCACGGGGCGCAGTCATAGGAGAAGGGTTCAGTGCAAACCATACAACTAACTACGGCCAGGGAAGCCCAAAGTTTCAATTAATTTTAATTTTTTTATTTTTATTTTTTACAGTGTACATTGTTAAATAATGTAAAGAAAACGCTTGTAATTCAGAAACAGATTTTATGTGGAAAAAGATACTCAAAGTGTAATATTAAACAAAATAATTTAACAGTTCAGTAGCATTAGTTTATTCCTCTAGACTTCAGTTATTCATCCACAGGAGGAGAGGGAGGGAGAAAAAAAAAATCAATGGTAAATAAAACCAGTTCTTGCATAACATTAAGTGAAAAAACGACCTCAAACTTATTAGATCAAATTTAAATAACCATGTGCTGCATCCAGCTCACCAGATCCTCTGCCACGAATATTCACTCCCCTTGTCTCATTCCTGCCTCAGGTCTGTCCCCGCTCCTGTTTCCCCGGGCATGCTCAGGAGACTCCCCTGCTCCATCCTTTCAGACAGAAGTTCCCGCCTGGCCTCAGCCCCAGCACCGCTGCTTTCCTGTTCTCCCACCTGCCCCTGGAGCCTCCCTGTCCCTCTGGAGCTCCAGCCTGCACCTGTCCCCAGAACCACCCAAGCCTCCTGCCAGAGCCACTGGCCACGAGCTCCTGGCCCTCCTCTCAGCCTGGGCCTGCCCCGCTGCCAGAACTGCTGCAAAACGAGTCACAGGAATGGAAAGCATCTCACACGTTCCTCTGTGAGAATAAAAGTGTGAGAACATCTGCAGACACAAAAACTCCCTAGTAAGGCCCCAGCAGGGAACAGTACTCCAAGATAAAAACAAACGTGGGCAAGTACCATCCCTGTGATGCACCAGCTTCCAGGACAGCCGTGAGCTGCTCCCAAGCACCGGGAAGCTGCACTCTCATCCTTCCGAGCCTTTTTGCAGCACTACACAAATACTCGCTGGTATTATTTTGACTTTGAAGAGGAAACCAGTATTTCTTAAATATGAAAAGGGAGAACGACCAAAGCAGAAGATACGGTACAGGTACTAAGAGGTGACAAGTGACAGATAGTGACAGTCCTGGTACCAGCTTGAAATTTGTTAAGAGTGAACAAAATTGTAAATCATCCAAGTAAGACAGAGGAAACTTCTTGATGCCGGCTGTTTCAAGTACATCCATTGCCGGCAATGGACGTTGCACCAGGACAGTCTGTTCCTGGCTTAAATGAATTTTACCAAAAAAAAGGTAAGAAAAGCAATCCCAGCAGACAAGCCCATGCCAACGAGCAATGGCACTTCTCCCTCAAGTCACATCCTGACCAAACACCTTTACCACTTCACAGGTGGAGTCCAACTGCACCTTAAGTTGGGCCTTTCCCAAAGACACACACTCTCCCCATCCTCTCTGTTTCTGACCCAGCCCTCCTGCCTCCACAGCCAAAATTGGTTAAGTCTCGTCTTAGCTTCACCTGCAGCCCTCTGTCCCACCCCACCTGGCCCCTGGCACACCACACCTTCAGCTCTGCCCGCCTGGACAAGTCTCCCCCACACACAGAACACTGCTCCAGCCCGCCGCTCCGTGACTTCCCCTCCACACTCCTGCTCCAAACAGGAGCCTGGAATGCCCCAGGCACTGGGCACAAACATCCTGCCCTCAACTTGCCCTCTGCCCACTTGGGCTCTGCTGGGAAGATGACGCTAAACTGCAGAAGCAAGAGAAGTCCAAGGCACTAAAATATCCAGCAAGCATACTGGGAGAACAGACAAGTATTCAAGTACATTAATTTATACAATTTTACATTCACATTTATTTATCTAATACAATGAAAATACAAAGGAAAAAGTTAAAGTGTCTCCAATAAGTATAAGGATATAGCTAGCTTTTTTTCCCATTTTTTCTTTTTAACTTTTTTAACCCTCTATATTCCACTCATTTTTAAACTACTGTTGTCCAACAACATTTATATATCACAGTGTTTCCACATCAAAACTGATGGTAAGTACATGTCCGCAGGGAACTTTTAAAAATTTTTTTAACAATTTAAATTGCTCTAATGCTGCAGTCAAAGCTGTTAATATCTTACTTAAAGCAGTAATGACCTATCAAGCACGGGCTGCACCGCAAGTCCATTCGTGTGCCCCACCATTTCAGAGCCAGATATGATTGACTGGGGAGAGGGAGAGGAGGGGGATTTGGACAGCTTTTTTCCTCTTCTTGGTTCTTCAGGAAGAGGCAAGAAGCGTGCTAAAGCCTCATGCAAGGGTTCAGCTCTCCCACCTCCACACGTGTGGATTCAGCCTCAAACCAGAAAAATTTTACAGCAAGACTGCATGAACTGACCCCATGGCTTCTCTTCACAGCTCTTGTTCCACACAAGAGCAGCCCCCCTCGGTGAAAAGCACTGTCCCATCACAAGGATGCTGATCATCCTCCTCCCCCTTCTGGGTGTGTGGGGAAACTCCCGCTACACAGAGTTGACAGCAATGGTTGGAAAAGAAAAATTCATTCCCAGTCTGGCAAGCTACCAGTTCATTGCAGCACTAGTAGTTGATACAGGGCCCCATCTCCCTCCCCATGTCCTGTCCCGAGGTGTAGCCAGCAGGGTCTCCGAGCACGGCTAAGTGGTCCGCAGGTTGGAGCCTGGAGGGTTGCTGACAGACTTTTGCAAATTGCTGATGTTGAAGCTTTGCAAAGATGTGGCACCCACGGGCTGGAACTGGCCAAGCTGCGGCTGTGCGGGCCCCACTGTGCCGCTCCAGGGTGGAGGGAAGGAGGCTGCTGGGTAACCGTACTGCTGCGGAGGGCACATGGCCTTGCTGAAGGGACCTAAAGAGGTAGCTGATGCTGCAGGGATGGGCGTAGCACCCAGGGAAGATGTCATAGAGATACAGAGCTGACCTGGTGCTGAGAATTTTCTTGCCATTCCAGGGCCCTGAAAGATAATCCAACCGCCGAGAGGAGTTACACAGCTGTGCTTTAAAACTACCAGTCCACCCCTTGGTCCACAATCTGCTCCCAATGGGTATTGACAAGGACATGCCATGGCCCTCCCCTTTAGTTTCCACTTCCTTTCCAGAGCAGGCAATACATCCTCCACAGAAAGAGCCAGCTAGCGGTGTTCTCGAGCTGCTGTCCCAGCTGTGCTCCAACTGCATTTGGAAACCCAGGGAGACAGAATGACACTCCCAGCTCCTCCCCACAACCCCTCACAGATCACACCTCACCTCATAGCTGCTGTGCCCTTTGCCAACCTTCTTGCCAGACAGGTTCATGGCGTCCCGGGCCCAATTATCGACCAGCTTGTGCAGGTCATCCGTGAAGGTCCCTTTGCGGCTGGAGGCGATGGCCGTGGGCTGGGGCTGGGCAGCCTGGCTGTTCACTGCAGCCCCCACGGTGTTGGTGCTGCTGGTCCCTACAAACACAACAGCAGCGGTCACAGCGCGTCAAAGCTGACCTTCCTCTAGTGCATTAAACTGCGGTAATGGCACACCAAGAGAGAGCCAGTTAAAATGCCATGCAGATTAATTCTGAGTTTCAATTCCAGGACACACTGAAGTGGGAACTGCAAGGACTCCTACAGGCATTTTCTCAGATTCAGCGTGTTCACAGATGGGTTTACTTTGCAAGTGGTCATCCTAAGAGGGGAATGGTAGCAGCCTATAGGTCTTTGTAGAAGAAAAAGGACATTAGATTTCAGCACTGAATGACAGTACAGGCACGTCACTCTCTCATCCTACACCTTTTAGTTAGCAGCAACCACTATTGGCACAGGTCACTTTCACCTCGGAGGACAATGCTGGATGCTGAATAAGGAGCAGTAAAATCAGCATCACCAGCTGCTCTGTAACAAATTATCTCCACTTTAAGAAATGAAGAGAAAAATTCACCCAGTTTACAAGAAAAAAAAAACAAAAAAAAAACAACCCCAGCCAGAAACAGCAACTGTTTTTTCCAATAGCTGCCATACTTCTGTTCTTGAGGATAACCAGATGGGACTGTCTTCATCCACCAAACAGCCAGGATCAGCAGGGAAAGTCTGCACTGCATGAAATTTTGCTTTTTGCCTATGAAAGCATTTTTTGCCATTATGTTCAGACTTCCTAAGTCAGAATAATAAGCACTTGAGATGCAAACAACCAATACAGCTTAAAGAAGGCAGAAGTGAGAGTAGCTCCTCAAATAAGGTCTGACAGGTTTCTCTTTTCACTGCAAGAACACAAAACCCCTTCACATAAATGCCAGGTTTCAGTTCTGCTAGAAAGCTTGCTGAACATTATCCCTCGGGGGAAAAAATCAACCCAGAAGCTTTGTTTTGGACAGCCTTCCTATGCCACTCATATTTATAAAAAAGCAACAGCACTTCAATTTAGGTTTGAAAAAGGCAGACCTGGCAACAGGAAGCAAAGAACTTGTGCAGTACCTAGAATCCTAAATTCCCAGCAGTACTGCAAAGTATCCTCATTCACAGATGGGGAAGTGCCAGGTAACCACTAGGGCAGACCCAACAACAAAATCAGCATCAGCAGGGCTAAAGACAGCACTGCTTGCAAACACTCATCCTCACCTACTCCTAAAGTCCCTCAAATGTTTCTACTTGCTCCCTCAGGAGACTGCACCTGGGAAATCCATGAAAACCTGAGTTTATGGCAGGCATTTCTGAAGAAAACCGATTTAGAGGTGGATCAGCAGAAATGCCACAAATGAACATCACATCTCTGCTGCAAAGGCCAAACGAGACAGAGTGGCTGTCTCTTGCCTGGCAGGTACCTTCCTCTGTCCCACTTCCCCTGGCAATCAGCCACATTCCTTGCCACCACTGTATCAAAGGAAGAACTGGTTCCAAACCCCTGCAGGAATGTTTCATTTTGAGGAGTGGATTAGGAAGGTGACATACTTACTATGCAGGACACATAAACAAAGTGTTACTGCCTCTAGTAGTGCTGAGGAGGGAGGGACACGGATCCATCCCACCAGTTCCAGCTCAAGCATGGAAGTGGCTCCCGGGCTGGGTGCCCACAGGCGGGGCAGGAGCTGTTAGTGGGGGCAGACACATGCGGGAACACATGGAAAGGGAAGAAGAAGGTTCCCTGAGCAGCGAGTGAGTGAGGCTGCAGCGCAGATGGAGGAGCAGGAACACACCGTGGGGTGCAGGGGAAGTCTGCTGTGAAGTAACACGAACCTTAAGCATGCAGCACGTGGAAAGGGCTCTGGATACAATCATCTAATATGAGCAATGATGTGAAAGGTGAAGTTAAAGACAAATGAGGCAAAAGCAAGAAACAGGTACTTGAAGGAGGGGAACACTGCCAAAACCAGTAATAATCACATTCCACCACAAGGGTTCATGCAGGAATTGACACACTTGCTCTCATCCTCTCCAGGATGGCCAGCATCCACTTGGCTATTTGACATTTCCACTTTGATCACTAAGTACTCTGGATCCTGAACATACATTGGAGAGCTTCTCAGGCCACAGAAGGGAGAGAGTTACTCAAGGCAGATACTACAGTGCATTCAGCTGAAGAGATGAAAGATCACTTAGGAAAGTTTAAGAGTTTTCCAAAGAACTAAAAGGGTTCAGGGTGACAAAGGCTGCAAGAGTTTTGTCTCCCAAAGTGATTTTGTTAGGGAGCTCCCATCCCAGGTCACAGACATATCAGCCTACAGCATTCCAGCTGAACTCTCACATAATGTCAATTTAAAACTGATTGCTCAGGAATGTCACATTTTAGCTCTGACACACTCACTGCCTGCAGAAACTGCCATTCAGAAGAGACTGAAAAGCAAGTGCTTCAACTTGTAGCATTCCATGGAAACAACCCCCCACATTCCTGCTCGGTCACAGCAGCCGTCCCCAGTTCTGCTCTGACAGGAGGGATCTGAAGTGAAACAGACTTCTCTCTCTCCAGCCCACTACCTATAATGCCTTCATTCTGCCCTTGGATTTCTTCCCCCCATAAACCAGCAGTCAAATGACACCTTTAAATCAGTCTTAAATGACATGTGCACACACAGGCTTTTCTGAACATCTCTTGCTTTGGGAGACACACTGGAGATCTCTGATGGCTCACTCTTAGGCTTTTAAAACACTGGAGGAGTGTCTGCAATTGGATCCATCACTGAGGTGACAAGCCCCATCAAATCCCAAACCAAGCAGCTGCTCTGAGTACAACTCCAGCGCGTTACAGCGAGCAACTGGCCCTGATGTCAGTGGAGGTGCTGCCTGCCTCCACCTGGCTGCAAGAGCAGTACCAGACCAGTCAATGTACTAAGGACAGAGTACACATTAGAGGGCATAACACAGACAGACAGATGCTGTGCTGGAGACAGAGTCAGGGACGTAAGGCTTCGGTGACCAGGAAAAGCTGATGAAAAGCTTTACAATCAGGAATCGGAGATAACAGAAATAAGATAATTACTACAGAGCTGGTTGCAAGGACAGACTTTTTTCACCATCTTCCCTGAAGCACAAAGAGAGAGTAATTTGTTAAAGATAAGAGAAACAGTGAGAAATGTTTAGTATCAGGAAACATTACAAAAAGCTTGATGAGAAACAGAGGACACAGCACAGCAGGGCTTTTACAGTCACTATTGGGACATTCTAGACAAACTCAAAGACTTGTCTGACAGTTTAATCACAAAGAGAAGAGGCCCAGCCTCCTACATTTGTTCTTCATAATTCCCAAACCATAGTGAAGAATGTCAGGAGACACTGAGGTCACAACTGTTATCACACAATCACAACTGTGGCTGTTACCACAAAAGGAAAAGCAAGTACATCTTCTATTTTTGTCAGGATGTAGGAAGCATTTTACAACTATCAAATTTCAACCAGCAAAGGATTTATTTGATAGGTCAAGTGCTTTTAGTTTGTCACCCTCTTTTCTCAGGTGTGTGAAAACAGTTCAGACATTCCCTGCCAAGCTGTACCGCTCTGTTTCTCCAGCTGCACAGTTAGAAGCATCAATCACTGCACTGTTTCCTCAACACTGCTGATTCCAGACCAGTATCTCCTCCAGCTGTCACTCTCCACAGCAGTCTGCGACAGCAGTTCAAAGACAAGGCTGCAGGAAGCAAGCAGCCTGCAGCAAGCCAAGTGCCAGGCCAAGCTGAGCCATGCCAAGCATAACCTGCTTTTACAGGACAGCTACAACATCCTTTTCAAAAGGAATCTGTTTCCCTAAGCATCAGTCCCAAAAGCAAGAGATACACATGCCAAAGTACACCTATAGCCAGGTGAAGGTCAATTTACAGCAAGCCAAGGCCTTGTAAGTAAATTATATTCACATATATTCAGTTCATTGTCAATTCTAGAAACAGACTGGCTGTTCTTCACATTCCCTTCCCCAAAAAAGGACAGGCCAGACTAAGAATAATTTTAAGCTAGCTTTGGTAAGAATTTAACTTCTTGCAAGAAAGGAACATTAAATCTTGAAAGTGCAGATGTCAGTGCACATCTGCACATTATTATACACAGCAAAAACATTTAAAGCTGCTCAATTTCAAAATTAAATGCTTTTAGTGCTTAGATCCCAAATCCAGTGAAGTGGGATAGAGTTAGTGCAAAACTGAACAGCCAGAACGAAGTTTCCCTCCCTCTGCCTCCCCTCCTTTCTCAGAGGCTGGAGCTGGTTGCATTGCAGCTGTCTCTGCAGAAGGCCAGGCCCAGGTCCCACACACAGCCCTGGCTCAGCCGAGCCACTGCCAACCACAGCAAGACAGGTGATGCAGGTGTGTGGTACTGCCATGCAGTGCAGCAGTGGGAGGGCCCCCGACAGCACTCAAAACCTTCTCATATCAAGTCATTCCAGAGGGTGGGAAACAAATATCAGACATTTAAAAGGTCCAGCCTGCAGAAGCAGCATGGGAGATGTTGCAGCTCTCCCCATAAAAAGCATCACATCAGCAGCCTTGGCTCAAGCATATTGTTATTTCAGCCACATCAGAAGTTTGAGGCTCTCTTTTAAGTCTGGCCTAATGTAAGTACAAATGAGAGGATTCTGAAAAGAGCTGCAAGCTAACTTGTGAGGACTGACAGAATGCCTGAAAATGTCAATTTACCCACCTTTACTGCTATTTGTTTTACATTGAATATATCTCCAATTCACAGGAAAAACTTCTAAACCCGGGCCCATTAGTAGGTAAGGTTCTTTTGAGTTTGCCTGGAAATATTCTCTAGTTATTTTTAAAACCCTTTGACACTTCAATCTGTAGCTGGCCATCTGTTAAGGAAGATGAGAAGTCACTACAAACTGCCTACAGGTGGCATCAGAGCTCTGCACTGTCACCAGCTCTAGTGCTGAGAGCCTGAGGACACGCATCCGACTCGTGCTGCAAGCACAGTGCTGGGGGAGGGCAACCCCCCATCAGTTACTGCAGTGTCCAGCTAAGGGATAATTTGGAAAATAAATCTTCCTCACCCTTCCACTAGCAATACTACCCCTCTGCACGTCTCATGCCATCTAACATATGCTGAAGCAAAATTACCGACGGACCTTGCTAACTCTCCCCAGTTTGTGTCATTTCGCTGACCTGTCCTGAAAGTTTCCACTAAAGGTTTAGGGAAAAGGAGTGCTCATTGCACTGAGTTCAACAGCAGAGAATGCCTAACACGAGCACCCAAACTTCCAAAGCTGTGCTAAGAGCAGCTGAGCTGAGCCATGGGATGGGAGGGGATACAAGGTGGCAGATGAGAATGGGCTGCATGAAACAGGTCCAAGCAGCAGAAACAAAAACCAAAAAGACGAAACAAAAAACAGACAAGGAAGGAGTAAAGGTGTTACACACAAAGAGCCAAGCAGGGCGTACTCAGAAATCGGGTCCTCCTGCCACCAGGCTTGAAGGTCACTCTCTCAGATGCACAGTTAAACTTCGCACAGCCTGTGAGAAAACAAGAACGGGGAGAACAGAGAAAGGAGAGGAGAAGAGACAGAACACCACTACAAGATGTTAGCAACTCCAAGTTGGAAGGGTGAAATGCAATCACGTGACACACAAGAAAAAGCCTCAAAGTGCAGACCAAGGAGTACAGAGACAATATACGGAGTGAAGGGACTCCCTCCAACACCTCCAGACACGAGGCCAAGTTTGCATTGCCACTCTCCAGGACATAACCCAGCTATGAAGATGCAATCTACAGGAAAGCCAAATCCTGGCAAAAATATCCAATTATAAAGTGGTACTGCACAGCTCTAGATGCAGGGAGATGATTCAAGTAGCTCCAAAATGCCTGAAACGGTTCCTTATAAAAAAATCTCTATAGAAAATTCTTCCATAAAACTTGTTTCAATTTTCTGTATGTACTTCTCCAGTTTCAGCAAAACCACACATTAGAATTGATGTATTCAAACAGTCTATGGCAAAGCTTTTAAAAGAGATGTGCAAGGGGAAAAAAACCTGGAACAGTCAAGTTCAGATAAGTAAAGGAATCATCCCCTTAATGACAAGCAAAAAAGCCCTCCTTACTGAATAAGTCAGCTGTGCCTGAGAAATTGTTTGATAACATACTAATAACAAGCAACCCACAGCTTGAGAAACCTGAGTAAATGAACAATTTACTACTCCCACCATTTCATCCTCCTACACTGACTCTTCCTTCCAGGATAATTCACGACTGAAGAACATGAGCCTTTTTTCACCTTTTACTGTTAAAAACTCCATTGATAGAAACAGCCAAACCACTTAGGAAGTCCAAAAGGACCAAGACTCCAAGTCTTTGGACACTTCCAACCATTTCAGTTATCTGTTAACATCAAACCTGCTCTGCCCATTCCTCAGTCTCACTTCTGATTTCCAACCCTCCAGTCTCATCTGTCTCTCTTCCTCTGAGCCAACACCTTTCCCAGGTCAGCAGAACTTCACTTCCCACACCCCACTGCACTCTCCTGTGTTGCCCTTGGGGTTCCATACCTTCAACCACCTCACACCTCCCCTGAGTGAGAAGCTGGAAATCCAGCTGCCAACAACATCCTGATCAGCCTCCATGCATAGGCTGGGGACCTCAAAGCTACTTTACACCAGGTATTAAAAGTCAAGCATTATGAAGGCAATCAGTCATCTCCACTGCTAATTACACTAATTGCATTTAGAGTCTTACCTTGGCCCGGTGCCGAAAGGCTCGGTACCGAGAGGGCACCGTCACTGGTGAAGGCAGAGTAGAGGTTTTCACTAGAAGGTGAAGGTTTGAGGGGCTGTAACAAATGGTTCTGCCCAGTCTCTGGCACACTACCGGGAGGATGAAGGGTCTGCTGAGGGGGCAAGACTGATGGTGCACTTTGGGCTGACAGGTTGCCTGGAGGAAAAAGAAAGGCAAAAAAGTTATGGTTTCCACACATTTTTGAACCTGATCAAGCATGACAATCCAGGCAAGAGAAGGAGAGGTAGGGGGAGAGAACTACTCCAGTTTCTGAGAAAGCAGTGAGACCAGAAAAATTCTTCAGTTTTACAACAATTCTGTGCTGGTTTACGTGCTCACAGAGCTCCTCTAGCACACAGCAAAATAGAAGTGAGCAGCCAGGGTGACTGGACACAGAAATCTCAGCATGACATGGAATTAACAGAGTGACTACACAAGAAGCAGTAACAAATATTTCTGCTGGCACTGCTGGCCCTTCCAATATTGTTTGCTCCTGCTACAGGATTAGAGAAACATCTCAAATTACGCAGGGAGTATATGTCATCCATGTCACTCAATCAGTAAACACAACTATTTCCCAAGTTCTGTTTATTATAAAAATGGTCTTAGTAAGAAAGGAAGCCTTGACAATTGAAACTGATTCTCAATTTCTAAGTACAACAAATCTTCAATTCCCTTAAAAAAACTTCACTATTTTAACATCCATCAACTGTGACTGAGTTTCTGCTGTGTAAGGACACCAGTACTATCATGCTTAAGTGGTACTAAATTAGAAAAAAAAAAAATCTCTGCAGATGTCTGAAGAGGCCAGACCCATTCTGCAAAATCAGTTTCAGAAGGGAAAAAGAACAGTTTATCTTTAAAAAACAGTTTTTTCCCACACTGTAAATTTATACTTTCCTTGCTAGCCAGAGCCCAATGACTAATATCTAAAAAATACAAATCACAACTTTAAAACTGCTCCTACAGAACAATGTCACAGTACCTTTCAGTGGACTGATAAAGTCCCAAGCAAGACTACCAAATACCCAAAGTAATTTTAGAAGTGATAAAAGAAATCCAGGGAGGAATTGGTACACCTCCCCCCTCAAAAGAAAAGACAGAGAGACACAGATGCAAAAGAGAGATGGCACCTTTACTTTATCTACTGAAAATATTGAAGGAAGTCTAACCTGAAAGCTGAGGGCTTTTGTGTCCCTGGGAGCTGCTACGGCTGGACTTGCTGCTTTTTCCTTTCGTAGGTCGTCTCCTTCTTCCTGAAAGGGGTGCAGCTGGCGGAATAATTACTGCAGGTGGGGCCTTTCCCAATTTCATGTAGAGTGACTCAATCTCCTGCTTCTGGCGACTCTGCAGCTCCTGGATCTCTTTAAGGTGCCTAACAAGTTACAAAACAGTGGGATTTACAAGAATTCTATGTATGTATGTACATGCAAACAATTCCTCCCCTCCAGTCCTGACCTGGTTCTTTGGTCAAACTCTCAAACATTTAAGAAAGTAGGAAATGAATCTTTTCCACAAATAACCACTGAACACACATGGCAGAATGCTTGCCATTTTCCAGTGTGCTCTAGCCCTGGCTAGAATTCTGAAACGAAGTTCCCAACGTTGTAATCACAAAACCAGAATAAACAGAAGTACAAAAAAAGCACTCAAATGCTACAGGAATAGCTAGACTACTCATTTTCTGAGACATATGGCCTTGGAGACTTCTACACTGGTACTGCCTTACAATTTGTTTCAGAGCAGTTGCATACACAGGATTTAAAACTGCCAGCTACCTTAAAAGAAAGTTCATTTCTTGGTGTAAATAAATTAGTAGGTCACACAGATTCACTTCTAAATTTTTTTTCTGAGCCAACAAGGCCTCTTCAGGAAAAGAAGAACCATTAGAAATGCCAGAAATGCACATCAGAAATGCAGAGACTTGTGTGTCATTTTCAAACGAGACTCCATTTTCCCCACTAACTCCAGTGATATGCCAAATGTTCCTTAGATCTAATGGCTCCTGACACCTAGCAAAGGGTGAGCCTTTGAAGAAGTTTATTTTTGTTCTGAGAGGGGAAGTACAGGTGAAATCCATATTAATCCTGTCACATATATTCCATACACAGCCACATAAAGGAAAAGCCTTACTTCTCCCGTAGTCGACGGAGTTCCAGCTTCAAGTCTTCATCTTCAATATCCGACTCATTGTCACTGCTCATGTAGGAAGAGTTGAAGGAGTTGCTAAGGCTCTGAACAGGGAGGCTGATCTTCGATCCCAGGTGCTGGACAGAGTCTGGGCTCCCTGAGCCATCATCCAAATCCTTAGCCATCCCACTCAGAAAGGCAGCCTCCGGATCAGAGGAGGGACCATTCATGTGTGGGGACTGCCTCGACTCCAACTCTTTCTTTGGAGCTGCAGCTGAAGAAGCAACTTGTTCCAAGCCCACAGAGAGAGGAAGTGTCATTGGCTCTTTCTCGGCACAGCTGACCTCATCCCGAGCCTTCGACACAGAGAAGCGCCCCACTTGATCCATCGCCGTTGTCACCTGGAAGCGCCCGACCTTGGTGGCCTGAGCAGCGTCTCCCTGCGGCCGCAGCACGGGCGGGGCCACGGGAGTGCCATCCACCACATCCAAGGGAGCGGCAGCCACAGCCCCACTCTTCCGACTCTCAGCCTGCTTCACCAGAGTGCTCTCTGGACTGCTGCCAGACAAGCTTGAAGAATCAGTGGAGGTGGTTTCAAATTGCACTGGCTTTGTTTCAGGTTTGTCACCCTCTTTTAGCACATCATCCACTGCCACGGATACCTAGAATAGAAATACAATCATACAGACTTCCTTCCTTTTTCCCTAACACGATGCTTTTATTTTCCTTAATGGTAAGATGCATCTGAGAGGGGAAAATACCTGATTTCCTAGGTATGCCACAAAGCAAGCTACTGCTTCCCTCCAGGCAAAACACTGTCACACCAAGCAATACTTCTGTGTGATCTGGGGGATTAACTCCAAGAGACGGTAGCCTCAGATGGGGCCTCCTTCACCAACAGGACATAATACAGTGAACATCCCAGCACTGTTAGTGAACAAGCAGCCTAAATTAAAGACCCAGGCCAACAGCTAAGGCCTGCCATGATGAAACCCTGTATTCCCAACTTCAGACCTGCACAGGCTATGCCATCTCTGCCCTGAATGGAAACAGCATCTGCAGAACGGCTTTCACAAGCTCTACATGGACAGCAAATCCAGTACAAGGCACACTGAGCTCGCACTACCAGGAACCACCCAAAGATCCTGTACCAAGAGCCAAGCTGAGTATCTCCTACCTGAAACCGTCCCATCTTCAGCACACTGGATCCTCCTGCTGTGGTAGCCACAGCACTGCTTTCTCCATCACCTGATGCCAAAGCCAAGGAAAAGGAGAATGGGATTAACAAGACAATGAGCAACAAATGATTTGAACTCCAACCATTTCTTTTTATGTACCTCAACTATCCGTTAACTCCTAACAGGCCTTTGGACTCATAGCAACATATTAATAGTAAATTATTAATTATTAATTTTCAGTTGAAGCATTTTTCTACAAAGCTTGCTTGCATAGCATATTTGCTGAAAGTGCACTTTTAGGCAACAGTAAAAAAAGCACACTGATTTCAAACAGGGATGTGAAATAGACAAATAATAAAAAATAGAACTCAAATTTATGCAAGAAAAAGCTTATTTTAATTCAATACCCAGAATGACTAAGAAAACTTCACAAATGTTGGGGATAATTTATTCACAGAAAAGCTGCAAGTTGAAGAAATGCTATAAACCACATCTACTCAAAGCGTCTATCTGAAGTTTTCCAAGCTGGATTCTTGGGTGTCAGCTCCTAGTTTTGTTGCTCTGTGCACTGGCAGTATAAAGTTACAAAGGTGAGAAATAACATTCTATTTTTAGCTCAGTTCTATTGGACAGCTTGCTCTGTTTATTAAGCAACTTCCCAGTTTGTTTACCTTTACCTTCTAAATTTAAAAGAAAACCCAACTCATTTTATAGCAGACTAATGAACTCTACATTATAGCTCACTACCAATGTCCCAAAATGAGAGTATTTAATTTCTTTTCCTTCATGGCTTTATTAGCTTCTGAAGGTTTGTTATTGAACTTCAGAGGCATACGCATGTTAAACAGTGTTTACAAGACAGTTCAAGAAAAAATTTCAGTACCATATTAATACCTTCTTTTAAAAATGGAAGATTTCAAAAATCAAAGCGATTAGGTGAATACTGACAGCAAAGTCTCAGATTATTTAGCAACTGTTTGGATTCCCAATAACTCAATTCATACAGATTTGAAAGTCATTGATCATCCAGGCTCCCACTGGTGATCATCCAGTCAACCTTCAGTTGTTCTCAAGTTTCTTTTCTTCAGTTTTCCGTCTGTAGAAGGAAGCCTGGGTTTCCTACTACCTTTCTTACATTTTTAGTCGTTTAACCTTGGTTTCTCTATTTAAACACACATGAAAGGGAGAGGTATCCTACGTGTAGAATACAGTGTGGTGACACAAAATGAGTGCTGCTGTTGTTTCCAGGAACATAACACATGACAGAAAACAGTTTCTTCAAGTCCTGATGCTGTTCCTCAGCAGCACAGTAGAGACTCTGTGAGTCTTAATTTAGCATTTTGGACAGCTTTAAATCCTAAATGAGTCACAACATGCAGGTATCATCCCACCCTCCTGGCCTACAGGGGAGAATTTCAGTCTGGTTACTAAAAACTAATAGGATCCCCTCAAGGAGCTGTCATTTCATGACTTACTAGAAAAGGCTATAACCTTCCAAGTGGTTACTCTGTTCAGTTTTGGATTCTATCTCCATGCTGAGAAATCTAAAGTAATCACGGCTGTCTTACCATCCTTCAGAGATTGTGTTGCTGTGGACACCAGCCCAGTAACCGTTGTTGATGCTACTGAGGGCACAGACTGCAGGTCCAAGGGGGAAAACAAAGTTAAATTAAAATAATTAGCAGGTTCACTGAAAGCCAACAAATCCAACATGCTGCATGTTACATAATTTTTTTGCTTCCACCAGGGACAAAGTATGACCCATGAAAAGACAAATGCAAGACAAGAGATTTTACAGGTCTTGTAACCCTGAGGCTGTGAGCAGAACACCCCTTGGCCTGTGTGGAAATAATGCATAAGGAGCCACTTGGATCACCAATCATTGTCTTCGTTTAGTATCCAAAGCTCATTACTAGAAGCTTTTAAAATTTCAGATCCACACTTGAAACATCCCTCCCAATTTAAGACTGACATATCCCATATTGCTTGTTTAGAGCTCTTTCCCCTTATTCCACAGTCACTTCCATTTCTAGTTTGGTGACATTGATGACATCACCAGAAAAGCTGGAATAACAACTAATACCAAAAAACAGCCTCAGGAAGTTACATCATCTATTGCAATATACAGACTTCTCCAATCTTGGTTGACTCAGTCCCACAAACAGGAAGATGACTCTTCATTTTTATTTTTAAAAGTCTAAATACTGGTGTAGTGATATGAAAGGCAGTGACCTAAGAGCACGACTTTGAGACAACACTGAGGTTTTTCAAACTGTTTTTACTACACTGCCAACATTACAAACATACACAGGCAGGAGCAGATGTCACTGGCACGGTCTCTGGACTAAGAGTTCTTCTCAGCTGAGCATCCAGATCTTCCAGTGGCTGCTGGGACTGAGAAAGAAAAGAGTAAAACAATGTCCCAGCTCAGGAAAAATAAACTGTAGTTGAGAAATACACATATTTAATACTAAAATTAAAGCACTCAGTACAGTTTCCATATTTCTATCAAGCTTCCTTCCTACATATTTAGATTTAACATGTATAGCACAGTAAGACTGGAAGTAACTTAAGCAACATATTTGTTTAAAAACAACAGAACAGGAAAATTAACTGGAACTTTTTATAAAAGAAAAAACTCCACAATACCACTTCAAACCAATCAACCAACAAAAAAACCCCCAAACCACAAGTTCCCTCTGAGAGGCTGTATAGATGGATTGACTTGAGGAGGAGGGAGAGGAGCAGAACCTCTCAAGTATGCTTATTACTTAGATTTCAGCTGTTATAATTGGCATACAAGATGCTTTTCAAACTTGGCCAATTGATTTGGGGAGAGGAAGAGAAGAAGACTATTTTACCTAAAAATATCTTGAAGATAAAAAACATCCCAAAGTCTGAAAATGATTGAATTAGGGCCATGCCCATAAGATACATTGGAAGAAGAAAGTGTTGTCAGATACCATTAATGCAATTTTGACCCTACAGAGCAGAAATTTTTCTCTAAACTATAGCATTACTAATCTTTCCAAGCCTTTTACATGAAAAAGCTGTATCTGTTTTTAAAACTGAAGCAGAGATCACAACATAAAAATACTACTTTCCACTGAAAGTTAGAGGTACACAATAGCATAAAGATGCTTTCAACAGTCTGCCAGGATAATATTTCTTCCTGACTTATGGATTTCAAAGCAAAAGCAAAAACCCTAGGAACAATAAAGCCTGTATCAATTCCATTATTTAAAAAAAAGCAGAAGATGCAGACTTCTATGACTCCATTCAAAAATCGAACGCTTAGCGACAAGTGAGCTAATTTAACCCAACACTGAAAAATAAAGGGACATGTCACCTGAAATACTAAATAATTCTCATCACATATGCTCACAAGAAGATATTTGCTCCAAGTCAACAAAGAGCTATCAGAATGATCAGGAAATAAAGATTTCCTTAGGGAACAAGGGAACCAAAATGAAGCTTGAGAGATTAATCCAAATACACTTTAAAAAGCAATCAAGGAATAAATAGAACAGGTATTTAAGACTACGGAACAGACTGTTCAAAACTAGTCCTGAGATGACGTATACTCTGTTTGCAAATTATGAGTCTGCTACTAAGGAAAGGAAAAAAAGTTGTGTAATCACCTGCTACTGACAGAAGCAGCATGGAAGGCAAGCCTAGCTACTTTAAGGCAAGTCAGTAATTTTCCAGATAGTTTTATGTGATAGCAGCAAATGCTCGTAACAGTCAATTAGAATTGATCCAGTTGGTCTCCTCCAATTTTGTCTCACTCCTAGACAATCCTTACGAGTTCAACTGAGAAGTGAAATTCGGTAAGTTGTTTGCAAAAGGACAAGAAGCAAGGGATCTATATTTGTGACTCTTCCATGCCACAAATCCTGCCAGGAATATCTATGACAAACAGGAAGAAACCTTTTGCAGTGGTACAGTGGCTTGAGTCATAGAAGTGGCTACAAGTGCTTTTGAGCTTAGGGGAAAATACTAGTAATATACTGAGTTTCCAGCCATGAAAATGAGAAAGACTATGAACTCCATACAACTGATTTTAACCAGCTGTCTCCTGATCCATCTGATACCTGACCATGGGAAGAACGAAGGTAAGAATTATCACCAAATTGTTGTTGTCTTCTCTTCAGTAAAACCATGCTTCATAAAGAACTAACTAAAAGAGATAAACCAGCTTCTGAAGTCGGGGGGAAAAAACAAGTGTTGCTTGCTACCAACTCAATAATTTAGCTATCTTCACTCACCTTCTTGCTTAGTTAGAAGATACCCATTTGCTTGCTACTCACAGAGCAGGAATATGACCTATGGCTCTAAGATCAAGATGTAAAAATGAGCTACTTTTAGAAAATGTTTCAGTTGAGTAAGACTTCTTCCAGCTTCAGATGTCAGCTGTCTTAGCTGTACAAACCACACAGAACTGCAGACTGGGCCAGGCTGGAAGGGACCACAGGGGGTCACCTGCTCAAGCAGGGTCATCCCAGAGCACATGGCACAGGATTGCATCCAGATAGTTCCTGGATATCTCCAAAAACAGAGACTCCGCAACCTCTCTGGACAATCTGTTCCAGTGCTTGGTCACCTGCACAGGAAAGAAATTCTTCCTCATGTTCAAGTGGAACTTGCTGTGCATCAGTTAGTGCCCGTTGCCTCTTGTCCTATTGCCTGGCATGGCCATTTGCACACAAAATATCCAAGCTAGCTATTGTATACAAGGACAGAAGCTAAGCAGGGGAAGCCGCTGCTACATGTCAAGTCATGTTTATGATAAGGAGCTTCAAATACCTTTTGCAAATCTTAAAGCCTAGTGAAATCAGAATGTAGTAATCCTCACAAAACAAACAAACAAAATGAAACAAAAACCAAACAAAAACCCAGCAAAACAAAAACCAACCAACCAAACAAAAAACCCAAACAAAACCAACCAAACAAAAAGGCAATCATCAAAAGAAACAAACAAACCCCAAAACCTCATGAGGAATTAACAAAGGCAGCAATTTTACATTTTCATAAACATTTCATGGCAATAGCTTTCCGTATTATTTTGCTACTATACCCTTTTCAGGAAGAAAACAGGTTCAAGTTTTATGCACACACTCCACTGGTATTATATTTTTTAAAAAAACCTTTCAAGTTCAGATTACAACACTAAAACCCCTAAGCCTGATTAGGCACTGGGTACAGCACCCCAAAGGGCAAGCTGCACAGAACCCCAGAATGGTTTGGGTTGGAAAGGGCCTTAAAGATCATCCAGTTCCAACCCCCCTGCCATGGACAGGGACACCCTTCACTAGACCAGGTTGCTCACACCCAGTGCTGAAGCCACTCTGGCTACTGCTACAGTTACACAAAAGGGGTTAACTCAGTCAAAAGAAAAGAAAAACAAGAACATTAATAACATGCAACGGAGAGTTTAATTGAAACATGCTCTCTGAAGGGAAAAGAAGCAGATAAAATCTGCCAAGTTGTGTAGCACCTGAGTTAGTGAAGGTCCTGGGAAAGGTGGCAGCGGCTCACTGGATGGAGTGCCAGCCGGAAGGTCAGAACCTATTGGTAGCACCTACGGATAACGAAGAGGAAACGCGTGTCCATCAGACATGGAACAGAAGGATCAGATACCGAGCTACAGTCAGTCACGTCATACAACAGAAGTCTTAACTTTTTTTTCTTGTAGAGAACAGTTCTTGTAGGAACAGTCCTTCCTGAACAGATAGCACAGAGTCTTTAGGGGCTTTTGCAACCAAGTTGGGGGAAGTTGTTTGATTTTTATTTTATAATCCAGATTAGATTATTTTTGAGCAGCTACAATTTCCAGTTTAAACAAGCTGCAGGATCCAGGAACAAAGTATCTTGGGGATACTATTTTCAAGTCTGGAAGAAACGCTAAAGTAATTCTTCCAAGAAGCTTAACTTATAAAACGGTGCAAGAATGCACTCCTTAAAACACATCTGTGTTAACTGTCCATTAGAAACTGCAAGGTGCATGCTTCCAGCAAATTGTTCCAAGCAACATGACTTGAGAACAGGAACTGTCAGTGCCTGAGGATGTCTCCACTTGTTGAGAAAGAGATTTATAGAGCTCTCATACCAATCTTTTGATCCATCACTTCTTTTTGAACCTGAAGGGTGTTGATGACCCACAGAAGGTGGTTAGGCCATGCAACTGGGGAGGGGCAAGTCATCCAGGTTACATGGAGGAGGTTAGAGAGACTCAAAAGGTTAGAAGGAGGCATCAAAGCCTCCTCACCAGGTCAGACAGCACATTCCAGTTAGTCATTTCCATTGTTAGGGAAGTTCTAGGAATTAAGCAACCCATTACACAATTTGCAATTCTTATTCTCAGCTGTCATCTTAAGGTTTGACAGTGCCTCTGAAGTCTGAGCACACACACAGCCTCACAAGTTACAGCGCTGGCCAGCTGGCTGCAGTGAGCACCGCTGGACGGGGGAACTGGTCCAGTCTGCTCCAGTCCCCAAGAAGCAGAACCAGTTCTGGCTTGCAATGTGTTACCACAGCTTAAACTAATGGTTCAGACTGAAGGAGTAGCTGCCCAGTGAAGATGCACTCCCACAGTTATCTATCACCCCTGTCAGGGTTTGGGATACTTTTTCTTTTTTTGTCTCTGTGTCTTAGAATTTTTCCCCATTCTTGTTGCTGGGGAGTGATAATGGGTGAGTGATTAGTTGCTGGGAGGCGATAATGGGTGAGTGATTAAGAAAGACAAAGCGTTGGCTCTGAGATGGGTGCAGCTAGCTAGCCCTTATCTAAGATTCCCTGGTATCTGAGATTTCCCCCTCAGAGGGGGGCAGAGATACTGGGCGACTGGGTCTAGTTAAAAAGGGCCAAGCACAGCTGGAGGGCACCTTCTTCGCTCCTGGACACTGAGAGGAGAGGGAGAGAGACTGCTTGGAGCTCCAGGAAGAATCTTCCTCCACCATGGGCGTCTGTCTTCAGCTGCGTGCTTCTCCCAACTCTCCACCATCTGCTCCAGTGTGTCGAGGGAAGGAAACTCAGGATTCCTGAGCCCCCCTTTCCCCTCTCAGGGGAGTNCTCCAAAAACATTTCAGCAGGAACAAGGCCGAGTTGCATTAGCTCAGCTTTTTGGTGCAGCAGGAACACACGTGAGGATGTTACCTGTTCTGAGGCATGAGGAGTTTTTAAGCTGTGGTAACTTCATTATTTAGTTTATAAGTAAGAGGCAAAACATACTTCAAATACATTTGTAAGACAAGTTGAAACACATTTAACTGTCTAGGTTAACAGTCTGGCCATAAAAAAAATAAATACACACACACACACACACACACACACAGAGTTTAGCAAACCCCAAAAACCTAGAGCAATAAGCTGCTCAGTGCTCAGCAACAACACAAAGTGAAACTAAAGTTACACTTTGGAAAAAAACAACTGATGTATAAATGAAAATTTCAGAGAGGAGATAGGCTTTCTACAACTGACAATCAAAAACCCTATAACATTTATTACATTTAAACCCAAGCCTTTGTAATTACAGGTTTGCAATTAGCAATTTTCTAACTGCTCCAACTGTTCCTGAATGAATACCCGTTTCCACTTTTTTCTAATACTTCTTTTCTAATTTTCAATTGCGTTGAAATATTAATGGATGCCCTTGTGTCTAGATTTCCTTATCAACTTTTTGGCACGTATTCCCACTCTTCCATAGCAGAAATTTTCTACTTTCTTTGAATAACAAAGAGTACCTGGGAAAGGCTACTAATGAGTGGAGATGCTGGGAGCATTGGCTCAGTTTAATGGCCTGAAACTGGTTAATAGCAAAGCTGGCTAAAAACAACCAACGCAAAGTTTTGATGAGTAGAAAGAAACATTACAGAAACAAAAAGAAGAGAGTATTAAAGTTTTGGGTTTGTTAAATACTTGAAAGTTTCTTCAATTTATTTCCAGTTAACGGCTACCTTTCCATTTAAGGAAAGGGCTACCAAAATAATTTAAAATACTGAAACATGTAGTGTCCCCACACAGGCAGACATTTAAAAGAAAATTTCACATATTGATGTATCTGGTTGGTGAGCAGGTAACAACATCCTCAACACCTCTCAAGTTGTTACTGTGAGTCATTATCTTTTTTATGAAAGAGTGTTTGCTTGTAGAGCATGAGCAAGTAAACAAACAAACAAAAAGTTTCTTTTCAGCTATCTTTTAAACTTCTCAAAATCCTGCTCTCACAAACTAACATTTGGAAGGAGAACAGTATCCAGGCATCAAATAAGCAGCAGAGAACTTTAAAAAAAATAAACCCTTTCAGTTGGGTTCACCCTTGCCTACAAGGAAGAAGCTCATGACAGGACGCAAAACCATGCTATCCTTACCACTTTGTGAAATATACAACCAGCCATCTCAGTCTAGTGGTCATGTACAAGATAAAAAGCTATTTCTTGCAAGACATCCAAACTCTACTTGAAAAAAACAACATAAAGAAAAAAACCCAAAGAAACACAAGAAGCAAAGCACAGTTGCTTCACTCCTTGTAGTTTAGGAGTAGGAAAACCTTAATAGCAACATCAGAGACATCTCTCAGAAGCATAAAACAGAACTGGACTTTTTTCTCCACTAGGGACAAAATAAAACACCTCTTGGGACACACAAAAACAACCAGAGCATAAACCTTTCAATACTACATTAAATGAAGACACTTCTTCCTGAATGAATATTTTGCTTTATAAAGAGGATCCTGCCCGAGAAGGTTGTTTCCTACAAGAGCTGAACATTCACACAGATGTTGCGTTTCTTACCGGTACCCTGCTAAGTGGGGGCTTTGAAGGAGAGGTCCCTGGTTTCACTGCTGCTGTGGCAATGCTGCTCGGGGCTGAAATGTAGCTGACTGGGGTGATCACTTGCCCAGGAGTGGCAACTGGAGTCAGCACTGGCAAGCCAGTTGGTCCAAGAGGCAAACTGCTTGGAGGTATACAAGTGCTAATGGATGTCAGGGGTTTGGTTGGTGCAACAGCAGTGGTTGGTATCCCAGGAACAACTGTGGTTTCCATGACCAGCGAGGTCTCCAGAGACACCGAGGGATGCACTGCTCCCACGTTACCATGTTCACTGAAGAGAGAGCGCAGCTTTTCTTCCAGGGTCTTTATATCATCAATACCAGGGGCTTTAGACTGAGCATCAGCATCAGCCTCCAGACAGTGAATGTGAGGCTGGTTGGGCAATGGAGCTGGTTGAGGCTGGCTGTGTATCAAAGTCTGCTGCACTGCAGGCAAGTTAGTGACTGGTTGTGGCAAGACACCAGGTAAGGGAACCTGGGGCAACATGGGTGTTGCACCTGAAATCTGGGGTAGGACAGGTGTTGATGAAATTCCAGATGGAACAAGTAAGGGATGGATCACTGGCTGAGAGACTGAACCACATATGCTTGATGCCACTGAGGATGATAAAGGTGCAGAGATTGGAAGAGATAAGCCAGCGGCATTGCAGGGATGTGATTTATCCAGAGACTGCCCACTCTCAGGTAGTGACTGTGGAGCGCTTACAACTGCTGTTTCTGCCAGGCTGGACACAGAGCCACTGCTGCTGAGTTGAGGAAGCTGCAAAGCCACGTTCTGAGCCAGAGACAGGGCAACAGATGTCTGTGGTGCTGCCATACTACTCACAATCTGAGGAGCAGACTGAGATGTCACAGCTGGTGCAACAGCACCGAGGCCAGTGACACCAGGAACCTGGGAAGATGGCGGTGCCAAAGACGATGGTGTGCTGATGCTGGGGGCAATGTCTGCAGTCACTGGCTGAGCAGGCTGGGACGTGGCACACAAGGAGAAAGACGCAGGGGCGCTCACGCTGGAAGCAACACCGGTTGACTGCTGTCCAGACTGTGAGGCTAGAGGTGGAGAAATAGAGCTTGGCACACTTGTGCTTGGTGCAACTCCAACAGCTGTATTTTCTGAAGGCAAATTAACAGATCCTGGAAGAGAAACACCGGTGCTGGAGGAAACAGATACTGAAGAAGTAGCCACAGACGCAGGAGTTGCACCGCTGCCCGCCATGGTAGAAAGTGCAGGTGGAAATGGTGGTATTGCTTGATTGAACACTGGAGGAGCTGTGCTAGGTCCTTCTGCCATCTGAGCATGCCCCATCTCAGAGAAAGCTTGCTGCAAACTCAGTGATGATGCTGAGTGGGAGAGATTCATTCCAGGACCATGTACTGGAGATGCTGCACCTGGAAGAAAAGAAAATTATCAGTCCACCTGAAAAAGTTCATTAAGGTATTATTGTCTATTGCTAGACTAAGACCACATTTACCTCTTTGCATAAAAAAACCCCCAACAAACCAAACAAAAAACCCACACCGAAACAACAAAACACACAAGTTCAGGCTTATATTAAAATACAGAATTAAGGTTTCAGAGTCTTGCAGACAGCCCATCATTAGCAGTTTTTCTCCAAGAAACCTGTGCAGTATGACCCAAATTATGGTCACCTCTTACCAGCACGGACAGTTCCTTACTTCCCCAAGTACTTGAAGAGGTCTTCAGGAACAGGTTAGTTAACTAACTTCACAGTTCTGATGAACATGTCTTAGGCATCAGCTTTTAAGAGTTCAGACAACTCACCCATATCTGAAGTTTCGTTTGCTCCAGAAACAGCAGATGTGAAAAAGCCCTGTTCTTTCAGTCGGCTCTCAGGGACGGGGCTGACAATGAACCGTCTTCCCGCAGAATGGACAACCTGGGTAAAGGAGCTAGAAGGAACCCCTAAACAGAAAGAAGTTGGATGTTTAGTGACACATGGCTGCAACTAAATATATAACCTGCAATATGGAATGTGCACTCCATCATACAAAATAAAAACTTGGCTGCACCCATCCGCTGAAACAGAAAAAGGTAACTGTTGAAAAAAATCACAAAAGACTTACCTATTCTTTGCGGCATGGAAGATGTAGGATCTGGCTGTTTGAACTCTAATTTCTGTAAAGTAAGATAAAATTTAAACTTCTATTCTGAAACAGAAACCCACAAGATAGTTCTTAAATTGCTAGCTTACTGAAATGTGGGCATGTAAGGGAAGCAGTACCTGGGACCCAAGCACCATCGCCAAACTAGAGGAATTCTGCCCAGATAAATGTCAGCTACAGCATTTTTAGAGACTCTCAGCCTAGTGACAGCCAATGTAACACACTGATCTAAACATTCTTTTGGAAATCCAACTGATTTCCTTAAACATTCTACAGATGGATGTTCCAAACTAGTTCTGGGTATAATGAAGGCAGAGATTCAGGAAATGTCACCACTTTCAGCACCCAGCAAACTGTTCCAAAACCTGTGTTTCCTAACCGAGCTATCCAATCTCTTAGTACTTCACTGGGTGGAAGGCCTGAGACCAGGCTCTCAGTGTCTAGTGAGCAGCACAGGATTGGGGTTTTACTCTCCTACCTCACAATAATCTCAAATCCAAGAAGCATCAGCATTTAAGACTGTCTGTTTAGCGGCCTGTTAGGAGATTCAGCAGCTTCAGAAGTCTTCAAACACATCAAAAAGTAAGAGGTCTGTTACTCAGCTTTCTAACTCAATTTTAGGCACTCATTCTGACATGACGCTGTCTCTTTTTGTGTTTTAATTATTGATCTTTGATATCTCTCATGACAGGAAGCTTCTATGTCTAGCTAGCTCTGCTCACAAAGCCATACCACCCAAAATCGAAGATACAAAAAGCTGAGGCAGTCTGTCCTTCACATACCTGTGACCCTGGGAAGAAGCCGTCGTCTTTCGTTCGCGTGCTCTCCAGCCCCTGGTCCCCTTCTGGCTCCACGCTTGCATCCTCACTTAGCATTTCATCTGCTTTCTCAATAATCTCTCGTACCTGTTCTACAAATGAGTCTCTCTCTGTTGCTAAAATAAACTCATTCTGCACCTGTGAAAAGAACAAAGCAACATTGATTTTCCACAAACAATTTCAAAACATTATATTGAATAACTTCTATTTACTCTTGGTGCTAATGTTTGTCTTCCCTTTGCTGTTCTTCTGAACAAGATGAAGGTGGTGACACTTTAAAGAAAGACAATTGGTTCCCAAATTATCTCCAGCATAGAAGTGTTTGCCCTGGTTTAATCTTTGCTGTGGAACAACATTCAATCTCACTTCTTCATCCAACTGTCACCTCAATCTTTGCTTAGCACAAGGAAATTTAAAATTAGCAGCCTTATCTTGCTGCAGTTCCTCCTGTCTAATGAATGCATTAAGAGACACATTTAAAGAGAATTATAACATAAAAGAAATTGAAAATTCTGTATCGCAAGATGTCTTCTGTGCTTCTCTCTTTCCATGCCATATAAAACTTCTCCTCTATGTAGGTTGCACATCACTGATTTCAAGTCTGGCTGTGGTACATAAAAGCCAGCATTAATTATAATCCAAACACAGGGAGAGAAAGTTTGCTCAGCCTGTCTAGTTCCAATACATTGTATTGCTTTATGAAAATACCTTCTCTTGCTTGTGTTGGACAAAACCAGTTTAAACAAGTACACTTGGTAGTTAGAAAGGTATTTTTGATTTGGTCTAACCCATAAGAATATTCTGTCTCCTGAAATTACGCATGGCAAAACTGACAGAGACAGTCTATGAAACAGAAGTAAAGCTGTCAGTCACAGATTCTCTGCTGGAAAAGAGAAAGTGCCTAGAGGTGAAGCTTGAGACATTGTTTTTACATCATATTCCTGGGATGTTGGTTTAAGAAAAGGAAAGCCAGGTGTGATGTGCTTATATCAGCCTCTGCAATGCAGAATACTTTACTAGTTAAAGAAAAACCTTCAGTACTTTAAGTTTAGGAACGACAGACACCTATATGCGGTATGCCTAATAGGATAAAGGAAACAAGAAAGTCGTGCAATCAAAAGTTTGCTCAATATTCACCATGGAACCAATGAGCACAATGCTCCAGATTCAGATGTTTAAATCAGGTTCCATACTTTTAACTATGTCACTGCATTTTGGATGCAAAGTTTACTTATTTTGCTTCTACTCATCTTCAAATATTCATGGGTTTTGTTGCTTGGAGAGTGTTCGTGTGTTAGTTTTCGTTTTGCCTGTTTAGCTTTTATAAATCAAACACACTCTTTTATTTCTCCATAGGATCACTTTAGGTATAAGGTGAAGAAAGCCATCCGTGTACTCTCTATATTTCCTGGCATGTGACTTCATGTTATTGACTTCTTTACTGTGCTAATATATGCATTTAGCCAAGAACCAACTTCTTCCTCTTTCTCAGAAAGCCATTAGTGGCAGAGATAACTTCTCCCACATTGCTGGTTTGGTTCCTTTTGACAAGTACAAATCCAGTACACAACAACCCAGATTCTGCCACCTCTCTGAGCAGAAAATAAACACTGCACAGGTGCCCAAGAAACTGGCCAAACATACTGAGTTTTGTCATCCCCCCTCATTCTGGTAACACTAAAACCATCTCAGGCTCATTTAGACTGCACCAGACCAAAAATACAAGTTAAAATTAAAAAACAGATTCTATTCTGTGCTGCTCAGTACTCTCATTTAAATGTATCTCTACAGGCAAATTCTTTCCTATGCCTGGCCATCATACATTGAATGGAGAAGTTTCTTCTTTCAATAAAGTCAGAAGCAGCATCAGTCACTATGTACTTTCAAAAACCAAAATGCAATTCCCCTTTCTTACTTTAAAGGCAGAATCTTCCCATTTTAATTGACAACAATGGCAAAACACTTGAAGAATACAATCTAGCAACGTATGTTCTTAGAAAAGCAGATTTTTTTTAACCTGGCACTTCCAGAAGGTTGCTTGCAGTTTTAAAAATGTCAGATTGAAAAAACCAAACAAACAAAAAAACAGAAGCAATTTTACTTGATAAAAACCTCAACTCTAAGGTAAAAACTGACACAAATTTTCATGTGACTTGTGCATGCAACATTAATTAAGAATCAGTGCTAAATCACTCTGTGCCAAATCTCTAGTTGTGGTTGTGTACCAATGAGGTGAAAACACACCATGCTATATGGAAGAGCAATTCTGAAACATAAACAAGAAAACACAACTGACTGGATTCAATTCTTCATCTCTAAAATATATCTTACCATGATTGAAGCTATTTCCTCAGGGTTATCACCATCCAGATCGAATTTGAATGTAACCATTTTCCGATTGTGTGTCTCCAGCTGGCATTCCACTACCCGATCACCTTTGTTTGAAACCTAAAGAAAAGAAAATAATACTTCAAACCAAAAGCACAAGAATCTAAGAAGTTTTGAAGTTCACTGAGACAAACTAACAGTACTGGTATAACGCAATCATGTTCTATCTTTCCAGTCTAATAAATGACACCACATAGAGCATGATTTTTGTCTGAGGATACATTGAATATTCTGAAATAGTCTGTGGAACTACTGGTAGCTAAGCAAGCCAATTTTGCCATAATGCTCCAAAAAGCTCCCAACAGATGATATTTGGAATGCTTGTAGAGGCTTAAAAGTGCATCTTTACCACGGAACTGTCCCTAAAATAGGGACAATAAAATATACTCACATTTAGAATTCTCAGTTTGGGCCTGGAAGTCTTCTCATGGCGAGAGCGACTGCGGACAGACCTCCGCATGTGACGTTTCGTTGTCCTCCCCTCATGCCTTCCACTAGAGGTTGGGACATTCTCGTTGCCATCACTCAGTCCTGAAGCAACATCAGAATGTGCACTAAAAAAAAAAGGCCACTTCCTGTTAGTGTCCATGCATTCCATAACTGCAACAATGCTCTTCAACCTACCAGCTGAGATCCTGTTCTGGGAAGTGGCAGATGTGTGTTAATGGTCAAGCAGAGGAAAGGAGTCCTGTCAACACTTCGGGTTGCTTGAATAGAAATTCTAACTGTAATTATTTTGCTACACCACTTGCAAACTGAGTTGTATAGATCTATCTTATGCTTTCAAGCTATTTGGAGTTTGAATTCTGCTTAAGTGCTAAAAGGACAAGAAAACCATCACTTACGATCCATTTCACATGACAAGGGAAAAAGGACTAGAAGTTAATGAGTATTACGCAATCTTATTTATTCCCTTCATACCTCACCATAAATCACAACCTATTCCACCCTTCATGACCCTATTTTTCCTCTAGGAACTTTAGTTACTCACATCCTCAAGAATACCCTCAGTGGAAAAAAAAATCCCTGGTGAAAAAATATATCTAAAGATTATCCACGGAGGTATAATTTAACACATGACACTGAAATTCAGTTTGGTGAAAAGAAGCAATGCTCACCTATCCATAGAAGAAGCCAAAGGGGTAGACTGAGCAGGCTGGGTCGCTGGAAGAGTCTCTGAAGAAGCAGTCTGTGAGACTCCCTGAGTACCCTATGGATAGAAACCTACAATCAAGAACCCCCCACAAAAGAACATAGTTCTTCTTCAAGCAACCCAGTAGTCTTCAGTGTTTCCTCCCAAACCAGTTGTAAAGCTGAAAGCTCTGCCTTTTTAGAAGTTTAAACAGCTGGTATCTAGACAGCTTTAGTTTACAAAATACTCTAGAGCAAACTGCAGTGAAGCAAAATGTCATCTGAGGAGGGGTGAGAAGAGGCAACCAGCCATATGTCCTTTCTGCTGCCACATGTCACTACAGTTTGCCATGCAGCCACGGTCTTACTAACAGAATGTGCAAAAGGCAAGCCAATGCAGGACACAAGGACAAGTCAAATTCTCCCTGCAAGAACCACGCTGCAGGGAATAGGTAGAACGACAGATTCCCAACGGCTAAGAACTGCAGCTTGTCTTTGATAGGGCAAAAATGTTCTACAGTACTAGCAAGAAGTGAAGTATTTTACTGCTTTTTGCCTGTAGGATGCACACTCACTTCCCAACAGAACAACCAGTGGCAACAAGGTCCCCACATTGGCATGACATTCTGCTGTAAGAAAAAGGTAATTTGAAATATTAACTTCCAAGGAAGACAAGCACAGAAGCGATTAGTTCCCCACAGAGATACACTGTTGCATGAGTCAAACATCCAAAATCTATTGTTATATTATATTCTATATATTTACCTCCACAGCTGCCTGCTGCGAGGAGGCAGACGAGGCCTGTTGTGCTAAACTCACAGGAGGCTGGGACACCTGAACCTGTCCTCCCAGGCTGCCCATGGAAACTAAAACGTTCTGCTCCCCATAGGGCTGCACAACAGGAGCAAGGTAGCCTGACTGGGCCATTGCATCTGTGGACAGGGGAGGAGACAGCACAGCAGAAGGAATGCTGGCAGAGGCCACAGCAGAGGAAGGTGCAACGTTTGAGTCCCCTGGGTACTGCGGTGGCAGCCGAGATGGGAAGCCCTAGAACAGAAATGAGGGAATCAAGTCAGTGAATGTCAGAGCTAATTAGGAAACAAGACAGTAATAAACAAAAAGTAGCAGTTCCCGGGGCACGTTCCAAACTTCTGTATTTGTTCGAGCACTCCCAAAACCTTCCCAAAGAAGTGGAACAAACTGCTCATGCAGCCAGCATGCAAGTCACCATGCTTGAACAAGCAAATTCCCACTCATAGTCCCAAGTCTTAGGCAAAACAATCTTCACCTCCCAACTCTCGCAGCTGCCTATATAGCTGAAGATTTTAGAACCTGAGATTAGAAATGAGCTTGAAGAATTTTCAGGCTGAACAACTATGGCTCAGACGTTATACAACTGCTGCTGATTCTTGAGATTAAATAGCAAAAACACTCTTGTGTTCTTCCTGTCCTCTTGTAATGAGCTGACCCAGAAACAAGGAACATTTTTATCATTATTCAGGTTGCCACTTTTACAGTGAGTGATCACACTAAGTTGCTGAAGCAGTCTGTGCCCACCAGTCTAGCAGTTCACAACCAGCATCAGGTACTTACGTCACATCCAAGATCCATGCTGCCTGACTGATTTCTATGAATTCCCTGTCCCACCCCTTCCCAGACTTGGAATGAAATACTGACATTGTTGAATATGCTGCCATTGATTTTCCTTCCAACACACATCTCCTATTTTTAAAGCTACAATTTCTTATTTTCTTTTTCCCCAAGCTGACAGATCTCTTGAATATATAGCTGTCTTCTTTCACACAGTGGTTGAACAAAGCCCTGCACTATGATTCTGTCACTTTAGACAAATTCCAGTGCCAAATATGAAAAATTCAAAACACATGGTTGTCCAAGGACTTTTGTTTCTTCTCTCCTCCTTAAAACGGTTCTTTACCGCACAACAGAATTTCTCGTAGTGGCTTAATGGCTCTCATATGAGAAGTGAGCAGGCCAGGGCACACGGCTCAGATCTGGTACCTTAGAGGAACAGGCAAAAATGTGGAGAAGAGTCTGCTGGCTTGCAACAATACCTGGTAAAGAGCATCTCCAGCAGGAAGTGAAGCTTCAGCAGCTTGTCCAATGCTGACTGGCAATCCCACGGACTGGACAGCCGGCTGCAGGAGCTGCGGGAGAACCTGGCTGGGCAGCTGAGCCACAGGCTGCATCAGTGTGGGAAGCTGGCTAGGGACAACGGGTGGTCCCACAGGAACAGCAGCTGCCGCAGCAGATGTTGCCAGTGTGAGCAGTGGCTGATTCATGCCAGCTGCCATTGAAATGGGCAGCGACTGGAAACCTGGCTGAGCCACTGTCACATGAGGAGCTGCTACGGGCAACTGGGACACTGGGAACTGGGGAACCATGGAAGTTGGCAAGGCCTGTCCCATGGGTAGAAAATGAGAGCCAATGGGGACTGATGGGGCAACTGAAGGCTGAGGGAGAGAAGATGCTGCAACAGGTAATTGAGGCTCGCCTTGGATGATCGACACTGGTTGGGAAACAGGAAGCTGGGGAGGTAAAGAAAATAGAGATAGATTTTTTTTTAAAGCAGGGTTGCGGAAAGCAGAGTTTTACACATTAGTCAAAGAAAGCATTATTCAAGTTACAGCACTCTGTTAAAGTGGCTGGGGAGCACAGTTGGCAGAGTGGCTGGGAAGCTGGCTGGAGTTCCAAACAGTCCTCACTTTGCAACACTTCCCTTGAAGAACTCAACAGGCTCTTGAAACAGACACCCACAGAGGGTGAAAGAGTAGCATTTGAATACCCTGAAGCACTGATTTGTGCATAAACAGAATCAAATTCCCCTCAACTCTGTCCCCAGACCCAAGCCTGCCTTCTTACAGCAAAGAAGTGCAAATCTTACAACAAATCTGTCAGCTTTGAGTATGGGGACTAAGGCAAAGGAGGATCAAAATCCACTGTGCCAGCATTCAGAGAATGGTAGGGGATATGTCAATTAAAGCCAGCAAATGATGCAACTGGAAAGGCAGTTTAGATGAACAAGCAACAAAACAATAATTTTAAAAACAAAATTGTGGCTCACACATTCAACAGAGATATGAGCCAAAATGAAGCAATATTCAGTAACAGAAGCTTCTTGACCAGGAAGTAAAGGAGAAGAGCTGAGTAAGAAGGATGACAGAATGAAGAAAGGAGTCCTATAGTTCACTGCCTAAATAAGTGAATATGTTTTACACATGTAATGGTGCAGAAGATAGACAGTGTATGGGAAAAAGAGAAATGACAAGTTCCTGAAAATCTCTTCACAATACACCATTGATCAATATGCCTTCTGATATTTTTGACAATTTATAGATCTTTGTGCATGGAAGTGCTAGTCTTCCCTCAAATTACTCACTGCCACGTGTGAAAGGTTTTCCAACACATTTTTCAACTAAAAAGACAGTTGTAGTACACTAAGAATACTCTTGTTCAGATGAATGTTTTGGAATCATTAGAAAAGATGACAAAAGTGAAAGCAGCAGCATATTGAATTTACCAGCTGTGAAGAAGAAAAACAAAAATCTTCTGCTAGAAAGAACGTTGTTTACCTGTGTCCCAGCTGCTGCCTGAGGCATTGGCATGATCTGTGAAGTTTGAGTTTGAGAGACAGTTTGTGCAGGAGTCGTGCTGGCAGAAACTGAGGGCTGCTGCAGCTGGTACTGTCCAGGCTGTTGGGAAGAGGCTGGCTGCTGTGTACTCTGTAGCAGGAAAAAGAGGCAGAAGCTGTATTTCCCCCTAACGGAGGTTTTTTAAAGCATATCCTACTTAAATTCTGCTTTTTACTCTCTCCTAAGTGATACCAGTGGTTCTTCAGAATATGCCACGTCAGTTAAGCTTTGGAAATTACCTATTAGCATTACTAATACAACTCCATTATTGGCAACAGATCTTTCGCCTGTGAAACCAAGAATGAAGAATCTATAAAAGAAGACAAGGCAGTTAAGAGAAGAGCATGCTGCAGATCTCCAGTTAGAAGAAATCATGAGAATGAAGTCTGCCTGTCTGGACAGTCTAATTTGCAAATCCTGACATGTCTCCCCTTGAACGGGACCACCACTGCAAGCTCAGGTGGAAGTTGGGGAAGACAGGCATGGGAAAGCAAGTATTAACATGATTATTAAAATAAATTTCAGAAAGTCAATGTGTATCTCATAGCATGTTAGACTGGGTGAGAACCAGAGGATTACTTTGTAGTCAATTGCTCTTAAAAGAGTCATCAAAAATCCTATACTATGAGTACTTTAGTCCTGAGTTTAGGAAATGTGATCTTACCTGCTGAGTGTGTTGAGTAGGCTGGGATGGCACCGATGCATTGCCTGAGGCTGGCTGGCCTTGCACCTGTGTCTGGAGGGAAAAAAAAAGACAGAATCAGCTGAGAAAAACCCTATGGTTTCTGCTGCAGGCAGGTAAAATAATTTCTGCCTGGAATGATCTGGTTGGAACAGGTTTCTAGCTGTCCTTTTGGACAAGCAGTCCTGGCCAAATTCTACTATGACAACCAGAACAAAGCACAGCAATCTGGAGGAGTTCTGAACTTCACTTTAAGTCTTCCAAAATAACCAAAACAGAAAGACTCTGCAACCCACATGCCCCTCAACACGAGACAGATCAGCCTACCAGCTTCTTCTTCCACTGGTGATGCTTTAAGAGCAGGATGCCTTGGTATGGTAACTGGAAATAGATGCATTAAGTTTTACCTTTACATGTGTTCTAAACACAGTCAGGTGGGGCAATAAAAGGAGGCTATATGGAAATAAAACTATCCATGAAAAAAACCAAGCACGAAGATATACAGAATTCTAGACCAGTTACACAGTACCCAGTACACACACGTCATGAGTTTTCTTTGAGAGGCATGTCAAAACACAGGCTAATAACGATTTCCAGAGTCACTACCATTCAAAGGCTACTAAGAATCAGATATGGAGGAATATGGGGGTTCACATTCTAGCTAAGACAGAATTTTTGAGTAAGCTATGAAAAAAATGGATGAGTGGCATACAAATGAACGTGGAAGATGCAGAGGAAAATGGAATGGACTTTCATTATTATTTTTGTGGCTGAAATTTTTTTTATCAGATCCCAGGATCTGCATCATTATTTTTGTGACAACTGCATTTCTTTATCAGCTCCTGGGAGAGAACTAGACAAAGACCTCCAGATGAGTTCCCTGAGCAGGCACATTTCACTTGGGTGAAATGCCTTTGTAAGAAGCGTATCTGGTGCATATGTATCATATCAGAAATATCTACGAAAATTCCTTAATGCTGTGATCATTCAGCTTGCAGAAGCTCGTTAGGAACAAGTCTGTTAAAATTACATGCTTTTCTAATTATGGAAACTTTGGGGAAAGCAGACTGCCAATGAAGAGGACCATTTTTTTCTTTGCTGTTTTAGATGGTTGAGGCCCTTAGTGGCTAGCATCTAAACATGTGCTACATCCCACTGCTGAAACATCTGTTCACATTGACTCAGTTTGGGTTTCAAATTCTAATCTTCTAATGAATTAGGTAAAAGATCCCAGAACTTATATTCTGCAAAAAAATACGACCTCTTTTTTTGCTTTCCAGATGTATTTTATATCTATCAGAATTCACCTCCCGAGTGTAACAAACGTTTATGGAGAAAAAATCTCCATGTAGTTTTCAAAGTTCTTGAGTAGGAGATTCATTCTACAAATTTTACAGCACAGCAATTGCTATCTATTAGGCTAGTGGTTAAAGCTGTTCCAGCTTTACTAAAACACCTTTATTATCCCTTACAAAAGCCTTAAGCACTTAGTTCTTGATCTTAACACAGAAAGCAAAATTATTCTCCTTCACACAAATCCCAAAGTTGCTAATACTCCAGTAACTAAATTATCACAGCCCCTAATTCCAAGGACAGAAGAGATAAGAGAGAAATCTACTTGAAGTAAACCCTCTCTTTTCACAGAAAGTTATGAGACTTTTCAGACTACGAGTGCAGACACAATGTATATAGACACACACCTCACAGTCACAGTGTACAGAAAAGTGACCATTGCAAATGCAAATGCCACATATGCTGGTAAAACACACATCTCCAAACTAAGCTTCAGGCCTCAAATTTTGCTATTTTAAAGGACACCACATAAGGCTTATAAGGTGGCAATACCAATTAGCAACAGTTGTTCGCATCATTAATTAACTACTCAGCCTGTTTAGCTTCTTCAAACACTTCTTCAACAAATACATTTCCAAATCCATGTACACATACAAAACACTGCTCCTTCCAGTACTCTCTTCCCCACTTTCTTTCCCCAAGTCTAGAAAAAGCTCTTGCATTTTGGACATTCACCAAAATAACCTTGTTGTCTAATGAAACATTATTTGTATGAAAGTTCAACTTCAAAATATACATTGAAATGGCTAAAGAGCAGCAACAGAAACACAAAGCAAGTTTTACTATCACTGCTGATTCTAACTTTTTCATTAAAACCACTGTTTAAAAGCCAATTTGGTACTCCAGCTATCTCTCACCAAAGAAACAGCTAGTCCCAGGAGGAACACTGACCATTTTTCATTTTTAACACAACAGCCCTACCAATATTTCAGCCAAATCTGAAGACAGACCAAATGGTTGCTAATGCCTCATTATTTCATAGCAACCTAGTGAAGTTAAAGAGATCCTAGTACAGACTTGGTGGAAAGACACCCTCAGGAATGCTAATTCTTAGAACCACACACAGCAGGTCTAAAAGCAGGGTCTCCCTTTTAGCGCCAGGTATGACTTATAAAAAGCAGTGAAATTCTGGAAGGGTATGCTCCTGTAACCTGAGGATAGGATGCAGGTGGTCCTGATGAAAGCGAGGTGGACAAGGCCTGCTGAGTTGAGGCTCCCTGGGGGAAGCAGATGAAGAGCTGTGACTCTTGCAACACCTTCTGAGGCAGCTGAACAATGGGCAATGTGAAGTCTGAACCAAAAGCAGAAGATGATCCCCCTGTAGGGGGAGGAGACTGGAAATCACCAGTGTCAGAGGAAGTCAGCTGTGAGGAATCACTGGAGTATTCTGGGCTTCCTTCTGGCCAGCTGCGCCTGGCAGAGCCCCCTCTGGGACCCGCTAACCCAGCACCAAGATAGTTACACTGCTCCTCTGTCACAGGCTGAAGCCGACCATGCGACCCCATGCCTTGGGTGCACTCCTCTTGACTGGTCTCCATAGAGCCCCGGCGACTTCTGTAGACCCGCGGGGGTAAAGCTTCTGCCGCAGCAGAGCTCTGTGTGTGCACATGGAACTCAAAGACACAGCTCGCTCTGCCATCACCACTGTGAGAGAGCACAGCCGGGGCAGAGTGCGGAACAAATACCTGGTGGAATGTCATCTGAGCTGGCTCTGCACTCAGAGGAGCTGAAACACTGGATAATGGAGAAAGGGGACTCATCCCAGAATCCAGCCTCAGGTTCTGAACGTGTCTTGCCAGGTATGTTTGCCCCGATTGAAAGTCGAACACAGAGCTTTGTGGAGGACCACCTTGCCCATGGTTTGACTCAGAGACCTGCTTCAAATGCTGTTCAGTCGCATGAGCGTTATAAGCTACTTGATCATACTGCTCCGATACCTGTGATGGATAGTGCATGCCCACCAAATACACAGCTTCTGGATGCATTCTGTAGTGAGCATCCTCTGGAGGTGTTGGTCCAGCTCTATAGTCATTGTGGACAGGAGCTTGCTCAAACACGGGATTAACTTGCACATGCAGAGGCTCTCCAGCGACTCTCTGAGCTGCTGTGCCCAGCATAACAAATGCCTCTGGAGTCCAATTGGTGGGACTACCACCAGGTGGAACTAAACTCTGGCCAGTCTTCAGCAATGGCTGGAAGTGGCAAGTTTGGGCTTCCAAAAATGAAGTGCTCTTGCGCCGCTGAGCAATTGCCACCTTCGGCGGGCAGACAGGTGGTGGTGAGAAAGACACCGGCCGTTCATGAACGGTTGGGAAAAATATCTGTGAATCTGGGAACGGTGGTGTTCCCCCACGAGGATGCTGAGGCTGTATTGACATGAACAAGACAGGTAATTCATACATTAAAAGTGAAAGCACATCAACATGCACAGTTCACTAGGCAGTTCTGTGAAGTAACTTTATAAAATTCATACTCAATTCATGGTCAAAAACATACAGTACTTAGGAAATTTAGGTGAGTTGTAAATATCCATTAAATACATCCATGGCAGGCATAGCTACAAATGGGAACATTTGCTGGGGTTAGAGCTGCTTTTCCAGTTCAATTCCAACAGTTCACAAAAAGAAACCCAATTTTGCTCCTGACAATGGAATGAGATGTATTGTCATGGCCTATCCATTATGATCAGTGCTCAAAATCCAATCAAACCCCTGAGGTCACTGCCATATGGGGAATATGAAATTCAGAACCTGAGAGCAGCAACAATGCAGAGCCTCTAATTGCACTTGGAAGATGACATTAGATCTTAGTATTTTCCAATACAAAACCCACAGTGCTAGTGTCCTGTATGCTATCCAAAAAGCTAAAACCAAACCTTTTTTAAGACAAAATGGACCCATTCCAGCATAGAGGTAAAACCCCCCCATAATAAAACTGAAGAACCTCTGGGTTCTGCCCAAGTTGATCATCTCTCTTGATCCATTTAACCACTTATGATCATACCTTCTCACATAGAAAATTAGCACTCATTGAAACAAATGTAACTCTTGCCTGGACAATAAAACGTTCACAGGTTTAATACCAGTAGAATGCTCAGGCAATTCCACTCCATCTGATGTTCTACTTCAGATGAGGCTCATCTTATTTAAGAGTTGTAGGGAATATTTCACTAAAGAGTTCTATGTAAGAATATCAATCAATATTACAATTTAGTAATTTTCCCTCTTTTCATCTCTGCCTATAGAATGCCCAGAGACAACATATTCTATTCCCTAATGGAAAAAGAAATTGTAGGAGTCAGTAGCAAACATACTGTTCAAGACAAATGGCATTTATGACCTTTTTCAAGTTGCTGTTTCCACATTGTTTACTTTCTCCCCAGCCTCTTTTGTCCAGAAAAGCAGCAGCAAATTTCCATATTAGCTGACACTAATGAGAAGGCCCTACAGATTAAGTACCTTTTCTATGTTCTCTAAACCTGGTTCCACTTTGAGCTTCAGTTTACACAAAATAAGCTTTGAGAAGCATTTTTGTGTAACTGAAGTTCAAAATTGAAAAGCAACTCCCTCCTCTGTTGCACATTATCTTTACATCTGACTTTCTAAGAAACATGAAACTATGGATTCTTCCCATTAAGAAGCAGTTGAAGTGGCATTCCTGATAAGAATTACAGAAAAAGCCTCAAAAGTATTCATACTCTAAATATCTAAAATCACTATTCACAGCTAGCCAAAGCTTTAAGAATAACCAGCCAGAGCAATCAGGCTTTAAAAGCTGGCTGTTTTGAGCAGGGCTCAATTAACATTCAGTGTTTACTTAGAAGTTGAAAAATAAAAGTCTTCTGACTTTGGGTAAAAAGAACTAGACTTCCTTTACCTTCTGTGGTACAACTAGGTAATTTACATTTATACTGTCCTAAAAGACAGGAAACAAATGGTCAGCCACTGTTTGATAATGTTTAAGTGTACTGCTTCATAGAAATAAATAAAAATAACAAAATCAACATTACAGCAGCACAACATAAGGAATTGACTCTTCAATTTCTCATTTTAAAAATGCCCAGAGCCCAGGATGTATTTAATGATAACTTATCTTACTGTGCCAGGAGGCAAATGGCAACACATACAGGACTGACAGAGAGGGAGGGCAGGCTGGAGCGTCGATGCTTGCGTGGAGAGGCAGAGTGCATGGGCAGGACACTTTCCAGGGCTTTAGAAAGCTTTTCTGCAAAGGTTTCTTCAGGGACAGTCCGGAGGTAGAAAGGAGAAAGAGGTGCAGACAGCGCTGGTGGTGGGGTGCAAGGAGCACTGAGAGGGATGTAGGACATACAGGGAAGAGCAGGAAGGTGGGGAACACAAACTGACATGCTACGATCACGTTGAGGCTAAAGGAGGAAAACAAAAGTTAAGAATTGAACACTTAAAAAAAAAAAAGAATAACAAAACCAGCAAAAACTATTAATGAGGTAGAAAAGAAATGAAGACACACAATGAGAGGCCCAATATTGACTAATACGTGGTACCACAAGATATGAGAATGCTGAATGAATGCCAACACACACTGGGGACAGGCTGTGTGCACCTCTGAGGACCCAGGTTTGCCTTACGTTACTGAGCAGTGTGGAAAGCTCCCTAGTACCCTTATGAGACATGTGGAAGGCAGATCAGACAGAGAATATTTTCTCTGGGGCCACAGATACAGCCCATACTGTGTGTACCTAAAGCATCTCATAGTCTGACAAATAAAAACTTAGATACTAATGAGCTTCCAAACATTCACTAGTTTTTGGAGTGAATGTGTGTTTACAGGTATCACCTCAGCCAGTTCCTCTGCTGGGGCAGTGCCTCTGCCTGAATTACGTGAACTAAATGTATGCAGCTGGATCTTTATTAACTAAAACATTACCATAAAAATTTAAACCTTACACCCTCTACAACATGAATTGTGGAAAAAAGTCAGCTTAATGGGTAGAAAATTCTGTAAAATTAGTCTTAGACAAGCATTTTCCAGATGCTCGGCCAATAAAAGCGTCAGGATTTTGTAATCTTGCCACAATCCAGAAGGTCACAGGTCAAAATCCAATCAAATCATATGAAACAGAATAAAGTTTTGAGGTGGGATTTGCATTTTTTGGTTTGGGAGGCGGGTTTTGTTATTGGTTTTTTGGGATTTTTGTTTTTTGGTGTTGTATTGTGTTTTGCTGTGGGTTTTTTAAGTGAATGGAAACGTATTTTTAAAGAGGCAGTACACACTTCTCATGGATGCAATCAACAATATCTTTAATTAATTAAAATCAAATACAGACCCTCCAGAGAGAAAACATCAGGACACTCAGTGGAGATCTGACTTTCAAGATTTCTGTGGTTAGAAATGTTGCTAGACTGATTTAAAGTTTGGGAGAGAGGTAGAAAAGAACTCAAATGGTTAACTAAATACATCTTCATCTATTCCAAGGCAAGAGTAGTTATACATCATTCCTGACTCTAATTTATCTAAATAGTTCAGAAATATCTCCACTGATGGAGACTACAGTACTTATCTATCTTTGCTGGGTTCTAAAAAAACCCTTCCCAAACAATAATCCCATGCTGCAATTTAGGTTTATCATTCCTTATTCCATCTAACAGCAATGTTGTGATCTGATTAGCCTCCTCAGATTTCATAGCAGCCTTTTACAGCTTTCTCCCTTCTCAAGCTTATCTTTTATAGACTCATTTATTTCAGTCTTCCCACATGAACCACATTTTTTGTATTTCTCCTGGGGTTTCTTAACACTCTCCTCTGAATTTTCTCCCAAGCCACCCTTCAATTCACTCAATCAAGGTGTCCAGGACAGATTTACTAATAGCCAAGGGCAGAACTGCTATTGCATATAATGGGATGTTTGCCTTTTTCATGACAGCATGATGTTTTTGACCATGTCCAGCTTGTGGTCCAAAGTAATACCTGATTTTTTTTTTTTAATTTATTTTCCAAAATGGCTGCCGAGGCAGTGGTTACTCATTATGTACTTGTGTAGTTGATTATTCCAGTTTAAGCATGAACCTCATTCTTGCCTGGATCACATTGCATTCTGTGATTCTTTTTAATGCCATCTCTTCAGTTGTCAACATAATTTTGACCTGTCAGCCTCTTCCCAACAAAGGCTTAGTAGTTCCTGTAGTTTTGTCAGCCTCCTGGTACCACTGTTATCGTCACACAGCATGAGCAGGTTTTCACAGCAAACTAAGAGCTTAGCTAGACCTCTATCGTAGGCTTGTTCTCCCTCCCCCCCTCCAAAGATTATGGCCTTTCAGCCTGGAAGCCAGCCATCCCAAGAGAGTGACAGGCTTCTGGTCCAGTATGTGCCCACACCCCAAAATATGGCTTACCCAGCAGAGCAGCTTATTTAGAGGGATTAAGAACTCATCATCAAGGACTAACAGTGCCACACACCTCAGGTTAAGCGTGTTTGAAAAAGATGGAGATGCTTGGATTGTGAGTGATAGCAGGCTGCTTGCAGAAATCCTGGTTACACCAGTGAGTCTCTAATAAAGCCTACAACCACAGGTACCAGAAGAAGTGAGGAGCCTCAGTCTTAAGTGTCACATCTTCTCCTTTATGGTATTACTACATTATACCATGGTGTCTGCCTCAGACTTGGATTTTTATTTGTGTAAAAAAACAAGCGACAAGGGAACCACTGAACACAATATAAAAGTAGCAGAAGTTCTACTCCAGAGTTAGAATAGATTTCTGCGTACTCTCTTACTCAGACCTAAAAACATACCAAGGAGAAAACATACCAAAATAAAAGGGCAACACAAATGAACATAGTAGGAAAAGTATTTGTGCCCAGTGCAGACTTTCCAGGGAAAAGGAATACGCATGATGAGCAAATCAACACAAGCTAGAAATAAAACTGGGAACAAGGATGTGGGGTCTTTTCAGTCTGGAGTTCTCACATGCAACATTCTGTAACAGTTAAAAAAGTCTTACCTGCAAAATCTGTAATCAAAGCCTCACAGAACACACACAGCAATTTCATACAGTGGCTTCAATTATTCTAAGCCCTTTTTCAAACTAAACCAGCAGCTTCTTCCCTGGTAACTTCATACACACACACACACCACCTTCCCCAAGCAAGATCAAATGCTTGCTTATTTTCACGAGATAGTCTTGTTCTGAGGATGTTACTTCCATCCGCAAAAACAACTAACCCCTCATTCTGCTTAACCACAGCCAAGATTAAATAAAAACTTTAAAGACAAGGATGCTCTTGCACTTTTCCCTCCCCCTCTAAAATCAGCCATCTTGCAAAAAAAAAAAAAAAGCTCCTGATCTCCTCCCATGCAGAATTTGTATCCTGTGCAAAACAAAACTTCCACGGAAGATGGCCTGGCAGACTTCCCTCTCACCTTTCAACAGACATACAAAACCAAGTAATTCCATGCATGTGCAGTACTGTAAGGGCTGGCTTACCGCTGCAGGTGGCTGGTATCCTCCATGCTGCTGGGACTGCACTTGGCCAACTGAAGCTGGGTAGCCCTGGACTCCAGTGTTTGAGACTGACTGGTCGTGCTGGGAACCATAGGACACAGTCTGCTGGCTGCTCACAGATTCAGTGTACACAGATGACCCCTGGCCACTGTCAACTGTTCCATCAGCTGGAAAAATTAAGGATAAAAAGCTGCATTTCAAAAACTGTGGTCTGGATTCAAAATTTGAAAGATCCTATAACTGATCAAATACTAAATTGATTTTTGTGCCATGTCACATGGACCTTTATTAGCACTGTACCTCTTAAGCTGATTTTAAAATCTTTTTTTCCTCCTTGGTACAGTAATTTATTATCATTATGCCTTCCCCTAAAACCCTGAAGAAATGAGTCATTTCAGGAGTTCTTTGGGAAGATATTAAAGAATAAACTATATTTCCTACAAAAGGCTAGACTAGAAATAGAAACCTAAATTCCACATTGTTATGAATGATCTTTCGAGGTTTATTAATCATTATTTTTATTTCATTTTACACAGGTATTTAAGACAGGTGTGTTGTGCTGCCTGGCAGATGCACCATGTAGGCGTACTTGTGAACTAGGCATAACAGTCAATCTAAAATCCCTGTTATCTAAAGAGCAGACAGTAATTTCCTTTTTAACTTCATTATTCTAATATGGAAGTTGACAACTACCATCATTATTCAAATACTGATTCTAATGCTGGGATGGCAAAAGAAGAGAAGACAGGATTATAAATTCATCTTTTCATGTACAGTATGTAAAACAGAAAATTAAGGCTTTTCAGAAAGCAAATTAAGAGCTGAACCGCTTGTAGATTAATCTCATTTCCACTTCAAACATAAATTAACAAAGATTCAAGTAAGTGGTTTTAACAGCTTTATCTGCACTGGTGCAAGAGCATACAGCTTTCTGCAGGGCCAGAAACGCTGTCCCTATAGGAAGGCAGCAAAACCAAGGGCACGTGTTCATGATTTAGGTGCCCCAGTTCATCCGGTACATTACCTTGAAACAAAGAGAAATCACCTTGCGCTCAGACACTGGACTGTGAATTGTGCCAAGCCGTGGCTCTGCTAAGCCACGGGAATGCATTTAGGCTGCTGTGCTTTCTAGTGGCCTACTGCTCTTCAGCAGACAGCAGTGGCAAAGAGCATCATCTTAAGATGTTTACTGCTAGACCCACCAAAAGTGTAAGACTAATGGAAGGAAATGTGTAAGTGCAAGAGTTCCTAAAGAAACCAACTGAGGCACTTACAAAGAACAGATATACTGGGTTGCTGGAACTGCAGCTGTTGGTGTTGATCAGCTTCCGGTTCTTCGGGCTCCACTTGTGTAGAAACCGATGCTGACGCAGTGGGGACAGCAGTACCAGTAACAGACTGGGGATGCTTTGACCCTGCATGGGAAGCACTTGATGGCTGCTGTTGCTCCAGCTGCTGCTTCTGACTACCTTCTTCCTGAAGGATGTTCTCCTGCTCTTCTTGCACCGACTGGCGCTGCTCTCGCTTGCGCTTAATCAAAGATACCCTGTCCTTGATAGCCTTCGCCATTGTCTTGTGATCCCCTTCACAGACATAGCCAGACTCCACCTGAGGGAGGACACATTCACAGAGTTCACACTGCCACAGCCACTGTCTGAGTGCTGCAACAAAAGCTGCCACTCTCTGGCACTAACTGCTCATCTACACACTTCTGAACCCATTCACTTCTCAGTAGTAACAGCAAAAGCACAGGCTGACACACCACACTTCACTGTCAAAGAACAGCACTACTTCCAGAGCTCTGTACAACCACCAGCACTTACCATTTCCTGTGCTACATCCTCTGGGACATCTCTTTCCAAATCAAATGAAAACTCTATTGCCTCATTATCTTTATATTTGCCCTTGAGTTTTTTGATGTCTTCAATTCGCAGCCAGAGCTTAATGGCAATTTTTTCTCCATCGTCTTCCTCTGCGAGTTCTACCCGTACTCCAGTCTCTTCTTGGAAGAAAGCATGATTCAAAAGGTCCTTAATAGCATATCTAGCAGATTGGGAGAGAATGTAGAAAGCACATTCAGTTATCAGGCTTTCATAAAATATTAAGGAATACCCTTGCCAGATGATCCCCTGATTTACTCTCTAAGTTTTACACTGTTTTGAACCACCTTCTATGCATTCTGTTTGGCACAATTAGAAGCTTCGTCCTAAAGGTACAAAAGAGACTTATTAGCACATCACTAACAATAGTAGTTAACTAGGAGTTTAATAGTTAAATAGTAGCTTAAACTAAATGGCAAGAAATAAGTGATGTGCAGTCACAAAATTCACTACAAACGAGAAAAAAAATACCAAGTTGTTTAAAACCCAGAAAAAGAACTGGAACTAAAAATACACAGCAACACCATTGGATGTAAAACTTCATGAGTTAGTAAAAGGGGATGAATAAACATCCATGAACAAAACTATTTCTGAACAGAATAGGGGGCAGTTAGATGGTGGACAAAAGCTGAAGCAGTCTGAAACCAGACATTCAGTAAGCAACAACCATGTACAAGCAGAAAAAACCCAAATCCCACAAATAAACCATCAGAGCAGCTACAGATTTCCTGTAATGGTATAAGTTAACCACCTGAAGTAGAAGTCATCTTGAAGAAAATGTGGATAAAAATGAGCAGTAGGAATTTAAAATTTAGAGTCCTCAAAATAATCAATCATACCAACAGAACCAAAGAGGAAAAAAAATCACAAAGGATTACAGAACACCCAACAAACCAACCCAAATACCTAGAAACCCTGAAGGATTGTCCTCCACTATTTTGCTGACTAGGCCAAAGTTTTAAAAAAAGCAATAGAATTCCTGAATAAACTGACATGGACGGTTATTATGGCATTTGCACTTTTCCTGACACTATTAATCCTCTAAAACAATCACTGAATAGGAATCTACCAAAGAACAGAAGCTGCAGAAGTAATACTGGCTTTCCAACTTTCATCAGAACAAAGAAGACCCCAGAAACTAACTGGATTTGATATCCTCACAGATAAAGGACTCAGACATCTATTTGAAAGCAAGTACTTACCTTTCGCCTTTGTTTTGCCGAATGCATCCCTCAATAATCTCCTTCACTTCAGGGATTGCGACTTTATCAAAGCTGGCTGGCTTGACACCCTGAAACACACAAGCAACAACTGAGAAACTGCAAGGAACTGAGAAACTTGAATGTAGTTTTGATTGTGTTTACAGACCATCTATTTTTACTCTTAGATGACTGACCTAAGTAACTAGCACAAATTAAGGCAAAATCTGATCCCAGTACTACTGTTCATTCGTTTGTCAGCGACTTTTGCAAACATTCCACACACATCCCTTCCCATTTGTCAGCTACATTTCTGTAACAGAAAGCACTGGCACTCAACTTCTGATAGGAGAACTGTTTAGTTTCCATGGAAGTTGTGCTGGTTATAATGACAGGGAGGTACACAGACCGGACTGAGAATGGAAGGAAACGGTTCCTATGTAACACTAATGCAGGAAACCACAGGATTAATTGAACAGTCTTCAAAGCATTCTGTTGATTCCTAGAATGTTTCCAACCTACCATTATATGAAGTAATTTTTTTACAGGGAAAACCTTAGCCCAGGATGATGTGACTAGATCATTAAATAACTTGTCCCATGCTAACAAAAAAAAACCCCAAAAAACCAAAAACCTTCCTGTATCTTAGCTCCCCCCCAAAGACCTACTATACCCAAACCACACTGCTACATCACTGCTGTTGTGAGTACAGGGAAATGAGTTTAGCAGTACAGGCCTGCACAAAAGCCCTTCCACAAAACACAGCCCCTCTTTTTCCAATATAGGCTAAAGCCACAGGGGGAGAGCAAAACAAAATCTACATAAGATCAACCACCCAAGTCAGTGAAACAAACGTGCCAGGAGATATGACCATCTGGCAGTTTTGCAAAACGTTACAGGAACAGAGCCAAGCTTCATCACTTAATCATGGCCAAAAGCTGTATTTTGGGGCCAACTGTCCACTACAACAAAATCTGGCACCCAATTTCACTTGATTCAGCCTTTAGTTTCAAACTCTGTATTTAAGACAGCAGAATGAGAGAAGATGAAGACATGCTGTTCAAATGCCTGAACAGAGCTGGTGTTTGCAAGCTGATCAATCCTGAAATTATACACCTGATCCATCTGACCCTGTGTTCTGACAACAAAACACAAAGTGAAAACCACAGCTCCAAAGTACTGAAATAAAGGAGGTTGCAGTACAAGCATTGTGATTTGTGTCCTAAACAGAAAGTATTCCCAATATCCTACAAAATATTGGTGACATCAAGACATGATCCTTCCCCATTCCTCTACTGTGAGCAGGAAACAAGTCTTGAAACAGAAAAGTTGGGAGTCTGAACCCCAGTCTTTGCAACTACTGACCTTGTACTCAGAATTCTTAAAGAAAAAACAAAAAGCCAACACAAAAACCCCAAACCACAAAAAGGAAAGAAATTTAATTGATAAAAACCAGTATGCTCTTATAACAGGAAGGTTATCTGCTTCTTTGGTCTAAAATTTGTCCTTGTGAAATTCTGGCAATTGAAATCCACAGGACTGCAGACTCCACTCTGACTGGAAAAAGCACTGAAACACAAGTCTGTCAGTGAACATCAGCTTAATGCTTTTAGAAGTTTTGCTGACCATTAACACTTAAGAAAATCAATGCCTCAGGGGATAAATCAGACCCAAGTTTGGATGGGTGAGTTTAAGACTGTAACCAGGCCTTATAAACCTCCAGTTTCCAAGCAGGACAACACAGAGCTCTCCACTCTAAAGGGATTTATAAAACTCTGCTCATATAGTGGACTTGTCAAAAATGCCCACCTTTCACTATGACCATGCTGAAAATGGTCCCCGAAGTTCAGGTTCGTATATGTAGTATAGGTATTTCTATATGTAATTAAATGCTCTCCTGTATAACATAAATATACAACCTATGCAATAATTATTCAACTGCTTATTGCATATATTCCCATCTAAATTTTCCCAAGTTTAACACATGTAAGTCTCCCAAACAGCTCAAGCCTCAGACATAGCAGCCTGCATTGACATTCATTTACACTGTGGCAGCAGAAGGATGATGTCAGATCTGTGACAATCTCATTTCAGAAAACTAAAAGCTGACACAAGGAAGACAACTGGTACAGGAAAATATCAACGTAATTAAGCCAGGATATTATTTTTCTTGTTAATTATTGTACCACATGCTCTGTTCTTCCACAGAGCCTGAAACGTTAAAGCTAAGGATAGATTTTAAAATCAGTAATTCAGTCTGCTACCCTGCATTTTTCACTTCTAAAAGAAATTAAACGCTCATCCAAAATCTTTAGGTCCTTCCGTGAGGACCATTTTACAATACTGCCTTTTTGTGAAGTCGAACCCAAAAGTTCAGTTAAAAAGTGAAGCTTCTGCCCGCCTCCTGCAGCAGAGCTTCCACATTCCTAACTGCTCCTCAGAAAATCTGGAAGAATGTCACACTAGGGCCTAAAACCAACATGGGATTGCATGTTCAAGCTGCTCCCTGTTCCTCAGTTTGCTCCACAGTCCATGAGAAGGGCTGTCTAAGCCTCCTCTCCAGCTCTGGACAAGCACTCCCCAGATACTGAAGTTCATCAGCTTTCCAAACCCTTTTTTCCCTCCTCCAGGCACTAATGGAAGTGTTGAACTATTTCATACAAGACAGGGGGTACTATAAAT
>VYZT01013948.1:0-23524 GCA_013400735.1 Pomatostomus ruficeps
ACGGATTAGTGAGTAGCTTTATTAAGCTTGCAGATGGTGTAGAGCTAAGAGGGTCTGCAAAAGTATTAAAGGGCTGGATTTGATCTTAGAATTGTCTTGACAAACTGGAGGAATTACTTAGACTAAACAAGAAAAATTACTTAGTCTAAACAAGAAAAAATAAAGATGAAGCTCAATATAGACAAGAACCCTTTATGAGAACATTGCAATTTTGAATGCAATACAAGGAACAACTCATTAAGAAGTGTCTTTGTAGAAAAGCAAATGACTACAGTATAATCAGGAACAAGGGAAGAATATTGTTCTTATAGGAGCAAATTACATGGAAAGCCTTTAAGTAAGAATGAATAAATTTGCCCTAATATGTACATGTCAAGTGAGGTAAGTTTTGGAAAGACTAGAGGAGCAAGATTAGAGGTTTAGAAAACAAGATCTTTTAGAAGATTGAAGTAAACACATAGTTTGACACAAAAAAAGGAAGACTACAGAAAAGTATGATCTACGGTTTAGTTATGTAAAACACCATTGAAAGAAGAAAGGAAATAAAGAGTTATTCTATTTCATATTGGACAGGGCAAATCGTATTAAACTAAATAAGAGATTGAGTTTGATTCCATAAGAAATTAAGATAGAAATAGCAAAGCTCTGAGGTAAATTGCCTATGGAGGTTGCAATATCCATAATCAATGCTTTTCAAAAGTGACTTGGATAAATTTTGGATAAAATGGTGTAGATGATACTACCCTAGGTCAGAGACTGTACAACACAACATATCAAGCCCTTCCAATCCTGTATTCCAAGTCTTAAATGACCACTGTAGAGTTTTTAAGGCAATTTTAGTTTTATGCTCTTGGTCTGCTTAACAGAACCAATGGATAGCTTAACACAACTGTCTGACATTGTCTGTCAGTGTAATATACACTTGCACAATTAGAAACATTTGCATGTTAATATAATAAATTTCTTCATTAACAACATATGGTATTGATTATTTGTGTACTGCACGTTGTCTTTCTAAAATCTATTGAACATTTGTTCAAAATTCCTCTAAAAAACTTTTTGATGTGTTTTATCTAATTATCTAATAAATTATTACAACAAGGGAGCTCATTAAACTCCAAGTAAGGAGAAGGAAAAGGTGTTGCTAGAACTTAATTAGCAAGATACAAAGGTACCAATTAACACCTATAGCTCAAGAAAAGGAAAAACTTTTTCATTCAGCATACTAAAAAAATACATTCACAGCTGGTTACACATACTTAGGTGGCATGCAACTAATTTTGGTGCTAGTGTTGATATTAAGTAAAAAAGATCATGTAAAGGAAAAAACAACTTCCCCAGGGTAGCAACCAAGATTCCTTTTTATTGGTATGAATACCAACTATTTAGCTATTCAGATTAATGAGAGAGTAATTAGGAAAAAATTGTGCTACAGAAATGGCTAAGAATGATATCATCCTTTTTCTACCAGATGTACCACACTAATGCATGCCAATAATAATTTAAACACACAGTTTGCAATTAACACCTCTGACAAGCTAGAAAACAATTATTTTCTTTTAAGATAATAAACTGGCTGCTAGGGATAAGATCCTTGTTAAATATAGATCCTTCTTGTCTTACTCTTGTTTTGAGTGATGTTATCATGAAATCTAAAGGTCATTGAATTTTAAGTAACAGAGGGAACCATCTAGCTCTATAGATTCAAAACAAATATGAAGAACCCTAACCTATAAAGGAAATTGTGATTATTTTTCACATGCTTTCCAATTTGTTAGAAATCATTCTTTCTGGAATGAATAAAGTGACTTAAGTGTCTCCATATTAAAGTCCAAACTAAAGCAAGAAACCTTTAGGTACAACAACCAGCAAATAGATAGCCAGCAAGCAATACTCTCTTCAGGGTGCAAATGAAATGCAATATTTTTACAGAGCTGAAGCATAGAGGCCTGCGGGACATTTTATTATATCCATAAAAGATTTGGAACAAACCCATCCCTGAGAGAAAGAAAAAAAACCAATACACACTTTTTTTGAGCACGGCAAATGGCTTTCTTTTTCTTTTCAGGTGTGGCAGCATGTGAACATTTAAAAAATAAACTGCATTTTTCTATGGAAGAAGGAGGGGCAATCTCTATTCCTTCTGTTGAAATGGAATACAAGTAACACCAGACTTAAAATCCATAAAATGGAAAGAGGAATCTAGATTACCTGAACTAATTGCTGTCTTGCTTAGGAACTAGAAGCTTAGTATACGTTGCCGTTCAAGATCTGTCTGAACAAATAGCAAAAGCAGAGCCAGTGTTCCAAAGTGAGTGTCTAAGCACTGGGATATACAAAGTACAGGGGCTAGGAGGCCACATTTACTTGCTCATTTGTGAACTCAGACAGTGGATGCATTATTTTCTTAGTGTGTTTGCAGGGTTTCTTTGAAGGGTTTCTTTTCAGTGCAAATTTAGTTTGCACTTGAAATCTTACAATACACACTTGAGCTGTGCTGCTGGTTTTCTCAAAGCAGTTTCCTTCCTGGTGAAGCAGAAGCAAAGATATCCAACAGGGAGCCATCTGTAGACCTCTCCTTGAAAATTGAATGGAAGATCCTCTAGCAGTTAGCACTCTATATATGTGCAATTTATGTCTAGAACCCACAGCTGTCATTAACTTCATTGACTTAACTGTGAAAACACAATATGGATGTGTGTTCCAAGAACCATAAATAACCATACAAAAAAAAGTTATGGTAATAAGTTATGGTCCTTCCTCTTACGCGCAACAATAGTCCATGATGTGGATGCATCTGACACCAGATCAGCTCTGACATATTAAGAAATAGGCAATTTTGGGTATGTATTACCTAATAGACTTTTATTACTATGGCTCCAAAAATTAGTTTTTAACTATTAATTTAACATATTGCTTCTCTCTACTTAGCCAAGACAAAACACTACCTCAGCAGACATTTTTAATCATGCAGTCTTAAACTTGGCTAAGCAAGTTTATTACAGTTTATTACAACTGGTTAAGCCAGGCATAGGATTCAGATGCCTGACTATTGCCATCTGATAATATTTCTGAGGCTGTGCTGTATCCTGCTGGCACTCTAATGGCTGCTTCAGAAAAACACAAGTATTATGTCACATTGGCCTTTTCTACCAGACTGGGCAACATAATTTGACACCAAGTGTGACAGTACAAGCATCTTAATTCCTTATTAGTGTTCTTGACTTAAATAGGGAGGAGAGAGGAGGCTTACCCCTATGAAAAATTTTATAGCAAACTTAATTCACAAGGACTAGCCTGGCATTATCAGATAACACACAATTTAGTTATTTTCTTTTGAAATGAAAAGAAAGGAGTAGTTTATTTTAAATGACCAGTCCTGTATTGAAAATCTCATAAAGCCCAGAGAATTCAAAATTCACTTTTCCTACCTTTCAGGAGAATATTGTTTGCATGAAGCATCTACACCATGGTTTTGTCTGCTTCATCTGGTTGTCTCCTTGTTTTCCTGAGCAAATGGTTTTATGCTTGCAATAAAATTGCAAAGCACAGAGGGGTGGAAAGATATTTCTCCTTGTGTATCTGAGCAATTGGAGGAAAACAACAAATAAACCTTTACAAAGGAGTATACTTTACACCACCCCGAATTGTTATAATATAATTTAGTAGCACATTGATGAACAATTTTGAAAGTAACTTGGCAAAAGCAAATTATAATTCTGACAATACAAATAAAAGACTAATTTCACTTTCTGCTGAAAGTATGATTGTTTATTTGAATTTCTGTGAGATTTAGTGTTGAAGAATACATTTGGTGTAGGTTGCTCAGTTTGCAAGCTTAGATGCAGATTGAGCTGTGGGTGGGACCCCAGAGAGACAGGAGGCTGTAAACTGCCAATCCTTTGGTTAACAAAGGGCACGGAGACCAGTGGCACCAGCCAGATGAATGGACACTGAGAGACACATAAAGAGCAGAAGACTTGGTAGGAAGAGCAAAATTTGTGCGCAGGCAAACTGTGAGGGTATAAAACCCCAGAGGTTCTCTTGTCCTCCTCAGAGGCATCAGCTCAGGCTGTTCCTGTGTTTATGCACCATGAATAAATGTCTTTATGGAATGAGACATCTGAGACTCCTCTATGGCAAACCCGGGCTCAAACTGCTGAGGAAACCTGGTCTGACTGTGTGAGAGTGCTATGTGTGGGAAGACAAATGGGGCTCCCACTATTCCCTGGAGCCGCCTGTTCTGAGGGGGCTTCCATCCCAGCAGCAGAAGTCTCTGGCCTTGTGAGTGTGACTGCCAGAGAATGTCATGAATGGTCAGACTGGGAATTTTCCTTAACAATAACTGTGTCTCAAAAAGATAGATAGGAAGGAGGGTATTCAAAATGGAATTGCAACCAATTAAGCAATTCCAGCTGTTTTGGATAGTCAGCTTATATAATTCTCTCACGGTGGGTATTCTTTCAGCTTTAGGGCATGGTAGAAAGTTTCATGATTGAATGACTCTTGATTTTTCAGAATAAGCTAAGTTAATTGCAGATCATATGCTCTTACAAAATTGCAAAGGCCAGAATATGTCTCTATTGTGAGGGTGGTGATATCAACTTTCTGGCTGGGGTAATAGTTGAAAGACTAACAATGAACAAACATCTCTTTAAATATGACCCAATCCAGACCTTCTCTCCATGCATTTTTAATGGCAATTACTTCAGCAGTTATTAAGATACTTTAATAAAAATCTGAAAATAATAAAATAAGTAATATATTCCTAACTTGACCTAATGGTTTTGAATGCTCTTTGAAGACTTCATTCTGAATAACAAAGGCAGATTTATCAGAACTAATTCTAAGAAGACAACTAAATTTTTGAAAGACCTAAAGCAAATTTAAGACATTTTCATCCCAAAGTATTCTCTACCTATTGTCATCCCTTCTTCTTAATGTTCCTTTCTAAACCAAGCAAAATCTCCTACAAAATCTCCTACCTTCTTGACAAACTCTACAACAGATACTACTTTATCTTATTTCTCTGTCTTCTACCAACTTTTCCAGTTTTTGGTTTGTTTTGTTTGTTTGTTTTTAATGTACAGTTGACTTCAAATTGATCTCAAGAATCTCAATTCAATGGCTGTGGCATGCTTTCTTATCTAAGACCCCCATGAAATTTAGTGAGCTGTGGAGATTTTGGCCACTGATTCTGCAGGATAAGCAATTAATGTAGTGAGTTGCATTCATACATATTCTCAGAGCCAAATTTTGTTTTGTTTGTTAAATAAGAGTTCTAAGTTTTTCTGTCTCAAAGAGATCAAGCCACTGGCCACTTTATCCACTAGCTAACAAAATATAGATCACGTGATAGCTTACTAAACATGACTCTCTTTTTGTATGATTTTTCTGGCAGCTGTGTTTAGTTATTTATACGTACAAATATGAATAATATAGAAAGTATTAGAAACTTAATTCTGTGGGCATGAATTTCATTTTCTTATGTAGATTAAAAAGTGCATATTCTCCCAAAGAGTATAAAAAACTGAAGAGGTATTTGTTCACCTCCATTAAAATACCACCCATATGTGAATTTTCCCACCATATATTACTTATATCCCTCCAATCACTGTATTTCATGTAGCATTAGTTTCAATAAACTTCAGATATAATATGTTTCTGGATTGCATTCATTATTTAGCGGACACAAGGATTTAAGTAGTCCATTTCTGTCTGTCTTTAATTTTACTGTATAGCCATTATTATTTAAAATTAAATTGGTGGGGACTTTTTTATTTGAATCATATCCAAACATAGGAAAAAACCTTAACAGCTTGAGAAAAATAAGACAAAGAATATTCTGTCATTAGAGATTAACGTATTGAACACAAAAAAATTTGAATACACTGACTTTTGTCTTCAGGCAGGAATTTCTGTTATCTTGCTTGTCTTAGCCTTATATAAGAGCAGCCCTCCTCTGAATTTCTGTGAACCTTTACACCTTTTTGTCCAGTTGATTGACTTCTTTCTGATTTATCTTCATGGATCTACAATATTTCTTGAGCATATGAAGCTACTTTTAGCCTTAAAACAGAAGACTTCACAATATATATTTTGCTTATTCCTCAGGCATTACATGGGACACAGATAAACAGGGAAAGTCTGTAACCCAAAAGAATGTTTCAAATAAAATTATTGGTGAAATTTATTTCACTAAGAGACATGTAAACCTTAATAAAATATAATTTACTTTGTCTAACAGTTGCAAGCACCTTAAGTAGTTTTCAGGCATCATTTCTTCTAGACACAGTTAACTGGAAGAATGAAGAATTTTCCACTGCTTGTGGTCTAGACAATATTTTTTTTACAAAGATGTGGCCCTGACTTAAGATCAAACCTCAGACTCAGGAGATTCAAGGTCAGGACCTGATATTAGTCAAAATTCCAGTTCTACTATTGGAACAAATTTTATTGTAAGTGTACTTTTATGTCCCTAAGCAGATTTTTTTTTTCTTTTAACATCCTCATAAGATTGTTGGTCATCATAGGATTATGAAACTGTTCTACTTTTTATAGTTCTTTAAAGTAAAAAAAAGACAAAATTCCCCGCTCAAAGAAGATTCTAAGAAATGATTGGTACAGGCTTCAAAACCTATCATCAAAACAGTGATATTAGCAATACATTCTCAGCAGCATTACACAAACAGCACACAGATGTTTGCTAAAAATAAAATTTAATAATAATGTGGAGTACCTATGCAGCATCTTGAAATAGCCCAAAAGAAATGTTAAAGCTAATTAATAATTTTTTAAAAAGGATATTCTTCTTCTTTTTCTACTTCTTCCTCCCTAACCAGGAATCTTGTAATACAATGTTATTACTACTTAACATAATGAAATTAAACTTTAGTCAATAATCTGGGCTTTTAAAATATAGTTTGACATAGTATATATACTTCTTTATCTCAGTGCATGTATCTAAGACCACACTTTCTCCTTTGATCTTTCAGTACTTAACTGGTTACATGGTCTATAATGTACCATGTCTCTCCTGAGTATCTTTAAAGCGTGCAAATAAACATTCATTTTTTTTAAAGCAAAAATCCCAAATGCTTTTCTCTTATCAGAAAACCAAAACCCAGTTGCTTCTTCCTAGCTGTATTCACTCTTTCCGTTTCCAGATGCATATTTTCTTCAGCTCATGCTCAGATAAGAAATTGTGCAAGAACCCATACTGTGCCATAGAGTCTCAAAACTTTCTATCCCTACCAGAATCAGCTGCTTTCATGCAACCAACAATAATTCCAGTGCATATTTATATTATCTGCTCTTGAACTTCAGTTGGCTCAATTCATGATCTGCGAGTATAAAGATGTTCATCCTGGCTGGATAACAGTGGTGCCTCTTAACTTCAAAGGAACTGCTGAACAGACTATTAAGACATAGTTGTCTTCTGAGTAACTTTGGGTACTCTTTCTAATTCTCCCAGTCTTTTTGTGTGTGAGATGCAGAGAATTCAAATAAATCCCATTTCCTTCCTACTTCAACCTCTTTTTGGAAGTGGGTTATAGTCAGTATATCCATTATTAAAAAGAAAATTAAAACATACTACAAGAATCTCCATTTTCTTCTTTCCAGCTTTCTTCTCCCTGAGGCTGTCAGCTCTTCTCCTTCAACTCTTGCATTATTTTAAATGATAGTTTGGGAAGCTTGCAAAACACTGCTCCTATAAAACTAACCTAGCCTGACTAATTTGCTAACAAAACACAAGTTTCCACTCTCTATTTATACATCATTATCATTGAAATGAAGCCAGAAACTGATAGTGGTTACTTAGCTGCTCAAAACAAATTGCTTAAATTCTACCCATAAATTTTCAACTGTATAACTTAGGTTAATGTGATAGGAAATACAGCAACTGGAATCCATCAATACCTAAATTCCTTTTGTAGACAAACGGAGAATATTTGTTCTTAATTTTATAATATTGCCTGAGGTACTCTGCATTCTGACCAAGTACTAAAAACTGACATTTACCATATTGGACTGCATCTATAGGAGACATTATAGAAAACTCTTGAGTGGTCTAGTCCTACATAAAGCTCAGTGGATGCAATCTCTATTTAAAATATTGCAATTAAGAATTTAAGTGTTACCACGTTTTTTTAAAAAGTCTCATGACTGATATTCAACTTTCCTGTTTGGATGAATGAACTCTGCATGATCTGATCAATGGCTAATCTCTGTAGCTACAGAATTTAACATCATCGAAAAATCTGACAAATTTACACATAAAAATGTTTTCTTTAAAAGAACATTGAAGATAGACCTGTTTTCTTCTTCTCTTCTGTGACTGTAATAATTTTTATGAACTACAAAACAAGAGGATGAGGAAAAAAACCAAGATGTAAAAGAACGAGCTCTATTACAGTCTTATTACTTGGATTTTATACTTAAATATATTTATTAAGAACTTTCAATAATAGGAAGGACAGTGAATAATGTTCTTTTTGAATGACTTAGCATCAAAGTGATGGGGACAAGGGGAAGTAAACGTGAGTCTTTAGTATTGCTAAACATAATATTCCTGACATAATTTCTTGCATAATGTTTATAAAATTGATAAAAGGATGTTTGACTGATTCAAACCACACCAACCACCATTGTATATTGTTACTGTTACTTCTAATATAACTTTCATACATTTCTTACTCAATAAAAATGCAAAGTTTTCACCCAAGAAGGAATAACCTCTTGCAATATTACAGACAGGGATGGACGGATTGAGGAGCAGGTCTGGGGGAAAAGGCTGGTGGTCCTGCTAGGCTTCAAAGCTGGGCATAAGGCAGTAGTGAGATCTGTTACATAGTTTCAAGGCAGTGATAGATCACACCTAGAGTGCTGTGTTCATCTAGTTTTGGAAAGAAAGGACAAATCTCAGTGAGTTCTTCAGGGGCCACCCAGTTTGGGGCTGAAGTGAATGCATGGGTGTAGAGTGATTAAATCATTATCTCCTAGATTTACTTACCATGTTACCATGCTCCAACACCACTTAGGTTTCTAAAGACTTCAGAATAATTTGTTTTCTCTAAACCAATTTGTCTCTTGTCAAACTGAGATTGCAGTTTTACAACCACCTGGGGAATAAGTGATCCCATTCCATAAATAACCGAGTCATCTGCATAATATGTACTAAGATGTCCCTGTAGACTTTAGATATTGTATATGAATAGAAAGATATAGACTAACTAAGATACAGTCTAACATTTTCTAATACAAATCTTTTCATAATGCCATACAGAAAAATCTATATAACTATTGCAGATGTTAAGATAGAAAAGTAAAAGAAAATACAATTAAGTGGATATTTAAACAATGGAAACTTATTATTGATATCAAGATGTCTGAAGTCAGGAATAGGAAAATATTTGTTGCTGGCAAGAGACATGATAGCTACAGAATAGTAGAATGGTCTGGATTCAAAGGGAGGGACCTTACTAGGTCATCTAGTTCCAAGCCCCCTGCTGTGGGCAGGGTTACCTTTCACTAGAACAGGTTACTCAGAGCTCCATTCAACTTGTCCTTTAACACTTCCAGGGATGAGGCATCCACAACTTTTCTCTGGGCAGCATCTTCTGTGCCTTACCACCCTCTCAGAAATATTAATAATATGAATAATATCATCAATGTAATTTTCTAAAAAAATACGTGGAGTATATATAGTATATATAGAGTGTGGTATATATAAATTCCAGATTTGTTCCTTTAATTCTCTTAAAGGACTATGGAATTTGGATTTTGTGTTTCTGTTTTTAAACTATATGTGCTGGTTTTGACTAGGATAGTTTTTTCACATTAGTTGGTATAGGACTATGTTTTGGATTTGTGCTCAGCACAGGGTTGATAATATAGAAATGTTTTCGTTATGGCTGAGCAGGGCTTACACAGAGTCAAGGCCTTTTCTGCTTTTCCTATTGTCATGCTGGCAAGAAGGGTGGGAGTGAATGGGAGGAGACACAGCTGGGACAAACTGACCAAAGGGATATTCCAGACCATATGACATCATGCACAGTATATAAAGTAGGAGGCCCATAGATTTGTACAATCCATCTGGACCAGCAGATGTCTTACAAGTTCAGGTCAACTGGGAATTGATCATCCTCACAGTCATGGTCCTCTAGCTCAGGGCACTCAGACACCCTCGATCTGTCATCCACGTTGAAGACACAGTGAAAGAATGCATTAAATATCTCTGCCTTGTCTGTGTCTCTGTTTGCGAGTTGACCATCCTCATCCTGTAACGGGCCTATATTACTTTTACTCTGTCTATTGCCATTAATATAATTGAAAAAATCTCTTTTAATTGTCCCCCATGGGGGACAGGTGGCCAACTTCAACTCTAGTTAAGCTGTGGCCACACTCATTTTTCATTGCAGTGGCAAGCAGCATCTCTGTATTCTTTCCATGTCACCCAACTTTGCTTCCACTGGGCACACGCCTCAGTTTTTTGCCTTGTTTCCAAGAGAAGATTCCTGTTCAGCCCAGATGTCCTTCTGCCTCACCTGCTTTACTTCTGACATTTGGGAATTGCCTAATCCTGTGTCCATAGGAGACGATACTTAAAAAGTCACCAGCACTGATGGACCCCGGCACCTGCAAAAGCATTTCCCCAGGGGACCTTACTAATTCTCTGGGCAGCCTGAAGTCACCTCTCCTCATATCCAGAGCTGAGATTTTACTGTCACTTTTCTTTCTGTCAACAGAGATTATAAACTCTTATTTCTTTGTGGTTGCTGTGACCAAGACAGCCACCAATCTCCACTTCGCTCATGAGATCTTCTCTGTTAACAAGCAGTAGACAAGGAGGGCATCCGTCCAAGTCATCTCCCTTAAGACCTGCTCCACTGCAGTTAATGATAGTTTCTCCAAATACATCTGTGAGTTCAGACTATGGCAAATCAACAGTTGCACTATCCTTAAAGGAAAAATAGATTAACTAATCATTCTGAAATCATCTAAAATCCTCTCTCACACCTGTTTGAAAGTAACAAACCAGGAAATGTGTAAAAATTTTAAGCAAAATAATGTAAAATGCAATTATTTTAATAAGTCATTTAAATAATAGTTTATAAGAACAAATTGAAATAATTTCAAAAATACTATGAAAAAGACATTTGATAAGCACTCTTAAAAGGCATGGCATAAGAGAACAGTGTGGCTGGGAAATAGTAGGGACAGAGAAGTGTAAGACCACTTAGAAAATTTTTTGTCAGAAAAAGGGAAATAGTAAGGAAGAGAATTTAGCATAGTATTTTTTTAAATACAATGAGTTTTCTATCATTTCCCAAAGAAGGAAAAAGTAGCTAAACACTGACCCTGGTAGTATAAGGTATTTTCAGTTTTCATTTCGATCTTAACTAGAGTCAGAGTACATCTGGATTTCTTCAGACATGTCCTCCCTTTTCTGTCAAGAAATTTTCTCTGTCTGGGAACTGGAGAAGTTTGTGCCCCCAGCCGGGATATCCAAAATTTCCAGACATATCCACTATGCATGTAAAGATTAACTTTGAAGCACAGGCATAGTGAGATGCTTCTGGGAAACATCAGTACACTCTGCACATGTGATATTGTGGATCTGCACATACACAGCAAGCCTAGCATGCTCCAAACACATTGTATTTTTTTACAGAACCTGCAACAAACAGGAGTTTCTATCCAAGCTTTCCAAAACAGAAATAATTTTAAATGATTTTGAGTAATTTTTGAAATTTTCTCCTGCTTCCTTGGCAAAGCCAATGTAAGAATGGATGGCACTGAAAAATCCAAATGAAGTAATCACAGAAGTTGAAGAGATAAGATCACGATAACTCTAATGAATGGAAACTGCAGGGACAAGCATCAGAAACATCTCTCTGTGATTTATAGACTTGGCTTTAACCAAAAGTAAAGCACAAAGTAAAAGCTGTTTAATGTCTATGGTATCACTATGCTGCTAATAAGGACATCAGTCTAAACGGATAAATGAGATTTTCTTTCTTTTTTTTTTTTTTTTTCTCCTCTGACTTCCAGACAAGCAATATATGTTTCTGAAGAGAAGCTGTTGCATCCTCCTTAGGACAATCAATACATCCTGGTTTCCAAGAGTGAGTTACACGTGGTATGCAGTTGTACTGAAGATCTGCAGAGAAGATGCCATTTCCTTTCAGGTGACCAAGATACTTTGCTCATAAAAATATACTTCAACTTCTTTTACCATTAGCACTTAAGAAACACAGGGGGGAAAACAGTCACTTTACACTGTCAGGTAAATTGTGCTTGAACTAAATTAGATTCTGTATGCAACTATTATAATTATGTGAAATAAAACTAAGACAGATATGCCCCACAAACTTATATGAACAAAGTTAATAGTTCAAAGTCAGTCTTTATAGGTATTGTGAAGGAACTCAAAAACTGAATTGAAGAACAATGATACCAGCACTTAAGAGACAATTCTTCATCAGAAATTGCATAAATTTGTATTGGGAAGATGGCAGTTCCTACTGGTTTATATCAATTTAAAGTCTTTGCTTAAAGTGATAAAGTGGACCAGTCATATTTCTCTGATAATATTGTGCCTGCAGGATGCTAGTGATAAGTGGCAGAACTGCCATTAGCATAATATGACAATGCTGAATTAATTCTAATTATCTTGATTGTTGAGCATTTAAATGAAAATGAAGACATTAAAAGTAGCTAATTGCTTAAAAGGCTACTTCTGAGAACAAAATATGAAAGATTTTCAAAAGAGACAGGGCAAAACAATGGGCCTGAACAATCTAAAATCTTGTAAGTTTTTTTATTTCTTATAAACCTGCTTGGAAAGTAGTATAACTTTTCAGAAAGCTTGAAAAAATTAAAGAACCATTTTGCTAATTACATATTTTATCATCATTCATTAAATTTATGGACATTATTATTAAATTAACTGATACATTATCTGTAGGTTCTCAATCCTAAAATCTACAGTTCATAGTGCAGCTTATTGATCATGAAGGAAAATATTAAATTAATACATAGTAGAAATTCACTAATAATGAACCATGAAAAATACACTTCTTGCAAGGCTTTAAGCCCTCATTGTTCAGCAAAATCTCACAAGGAAAATATATAACAATTTATATGACAAAAAATATTTTAAAGCAACTTATTTTGTAATTAGCTACAGATATTAAACCATAAATTGCTTAAATCCATTACTATATTATTTTCATGTCAGTATCTGATCATGTTATCTCTTTATACTTATTTCTAATCTCTATTTCTACAAAAAGTAGAGGCTGTCATTTACAACCAATCAATCTACTTAAAGAAAAAAGAAGAAAGAAAAAAAATCTTGGGAATTCTTTTCTCTCTGTACAAGTAAAACTTTAAAATTATGTGTTTATTTAGTGTTGGGGGGGGTGAAGAAGGTCTAGAAAATTAGTATACTGCACATTCCCACTCCACAAAGACAAACAGTAACTACAACTTTCAAAATAAAAGGCAGCTCTTCTACAGCAGCCAGCCTGGTAGCTGTGTTCCTGGGCCCTGTTTCCAGCCCTGCATATCTCACATTGCAATCTGATTCAATAATGTATTGCCAAGAACAAGCTAGCAAGAATCAGTGTCATGAGGGTTGCAACAGCAGTTAAACGAATTGCATGCAGTTACTAGAAATGTTGACTTTCTACTCACACTTTATACAGCTTGCTGAATTGGAAAGGAGCTGCAAAATCCCAGTTTAGTTTTGAAGTTTTCATTAAGGTATGGGGTCTTCTGTGATTTTTTTTTCTCTCCACGACAGTTTTCTTAAATGGCTGAAACCTATGTTTTGTCTAGATCAAGTGCTCCAGCCAGGATCACTGACACTCCTCCTGTGAAACTAGGAATCACCTCCTGAGAAAGGACATTCATAATTACTCTGTTTTCCCGTGGAAAGTCAGTCAAAGAGTGGATGAGGACACCTCTTCCATTTTACTAACGACTTTCTCGTACCAATCATCTGTTACTAGTGCTTTAAGCTTCCCTCCCCTAGGGATTTACCTACCCATGTACCAAGGCACTGAGACCAGCCCTGGTCTGGACCAATTGCATAAACTGTGCTCACAGGGCTGAGGAAAGGCTATGAGAAAGGTTATCCAGAGATGAGAAAGGACAGAATCAGAGATGAGAGTGCCTAAGTGAGATCATCAGTGGCTCAAGGATTCAGACGGGAAAATATCAGCATGGAAAGGTGTGAGGCCTAATGGGCTGTTGGAGTTTGGGATAGTTTTTACTTTTTTTTTGTTTGTCTCTCTGTCTTAGGAATTTTTCCCCATTCTTGTTAATGGGTGGATGATCAAGAGAGACAAAGGGGCCAGGGGATGAGTGCCTGGCCCCCGGTAGGCAGAGGGCAAGGCAGTTGTTGGTTTTCTAGCTTCTCGAGAGAGAGGCGGCAGCGAGAACTCAAGGGGAGACTCTACCACCACTCCAAGTTTTGCTCTCTTGCTGCAGCTTTCTACCTGTCTTGGAGAAAGAAATCCGAGATCCCCGAGCCTTTCCCCCCTCCCAAAGAGCCAATCTCTCCAAGCCGGGGTCCGAAGGTCAGCCCTGTCTGCCGAGACACCTCAGTGCTTCCAGCCTCAGCTGCCGAATTGCTGACACACCTCTGCCTACCTCTCCAAGACCCTGCCAATTCCTGCCTTCCCAGCCTGTTACTCTAAAGCTCCTTTTACAGCTCCTCCTGCTATCCAAAGCGGGGACTGGGACCAGCTGCCCCTGGGAGCTTGTACAGGGAGTTCTTTCTCCATCCCTTCCTGTCGCTTGCAGCCGCCATTGCGCACGGCCAGACCCGCACCACAGCGCCCCCTGCGCCCAGGGGAGTCATCGCACCCTCCCTGCGCACCGGGAGCACCAGCGCCCCTGCCGGCTGTGACCGTGACTGCACCANGCTGTGACCGTGACTGCACCAAAGCGGAATTGCCAACAAAGTGAGAAAAGACTGTCCGTGAGTTTACCTGTTCTTATTTGTTGTGGTTACCATTGCTGGTGTTTTGTCTGTCCCATCATATATATAAATATATTAGTAAAGGACTATTATTCCTCTTTTCTCATACCATTACCTAAAAGCCCCTTAATTTCAAAATTATACCAGTTCAAAAGAAAAGGAGTTACATTCTAAAAGAAGCTTCTGTCTTCTTTAGCAAATACCTGTCTTTGAAACCAAGACATGGGCAAAGACAGGGCAGGCAAAGGTAATGAGATCCCAGCCAGGAGATGTTGATGCCATTGCTGGAGCTACAGTCAGAGGCCCAAGGTAGTGCTCTGGCACTGTGAATGCCCTGTGGAAGCCACAGGGCTGACAGCTCTTTGGGTGCCTTGTCTATTGAAGCGGTAAGCACACAAGTGCTTAATCTAATATCTGCTAATTCTCACATATCTTTTGTGGGTGCTAGACAGTGAATAACTATCCTGTATATTTTGTTTATGTACATTCCTCTCATAGAGTCAATTATTCTCTGCCTAAAGACACCCAAACATAACAAACCTAAAAACAGGTAAAACAGGCAAAAGACCATTCTCAAGATCTACAGCTAATTTTTCTACCTTTGTATGCTGGGTTTAACCCCAGCAGGGAAATTAAATTTGAAATAAACTACTCCACCCACTCCATTTGGTAAGGAAGAGACAATAAATGAGAGATTATGAATTGAAATAATTTACTAAAATCACAGTAACAACAGCAGTATTAATAGCAAGAGTATACTAAAGGGAAGGTATTTTAGTCACAAAAGCGTATTCACCACTGGGAACAAAAAGAAAAGCTTCCTGAAGATAACACCTGCACCACAACATATTCAGGGAAAAAAGGCAATACAGTGAGGAGAGCTTCTGCAGCTCAGTGTTACCAACATCAGCCTGAAACAATGAAAAACAGGGACAAACAAACTCCCGAAGCTAGTTTGTCCAAACAGGGATCGTACAGCCACTAGTTGAGCTCAGTTCTCTGCAGTTACTTGTCACACCACATCCAACTCTCCAACTGCTGTGCACGTGTTGGGGAAAAACCTCTCTGCTGGGGTGGTTTTTTTAGAAAAAGCCATTCATTTAAAAACAACCAAAGGCTGATTTATGACTTTGTTGCTGTTGTAGTATAAGCTCAGCTGGCAACTAAGCACAATACAGCCCCTCACTCACCAACCCTGTCTCCATCCTCCACAGTGAAATGAGGTAAGAATCAAAAAATAAAACCTGTAGGTTGGGAGATGAACAGTTTAATAACCGAAACAAAGTAAAATGCACTAATAATAGTAATAGTTAACAATTAAAAACATAATGATAATAAAAAGGAAAAAAAATCCCAAATCAGCAAGTGGTGCATGATACAGTTGCTCACCACCTGCTGGCCAATACCAGACCTCATCCCTGAACCCTAATCTGTTCCCCTTCTGGGTAGCTCCACAATTTGTATAATGGTGTTCCACAGTGTGGAATATCCCTTCAGCCAGTTCAGGTCATCTGTCTCCACTGTGGTCTCTCCCAGAGGTTTTTTTGGTTGTTGTTTTTTTTTCCCCTTTTTTGTACCTCTTGACTCATGGAGCATGAGTACAAAAAATGGTCTTGAGTTAGGATAAACACTACTTAGCACCAACCAAAACATCAGTATGTTGCCGATATTATTCTCATACTGAATCCAAAACAGAGCACTGTACTAGCTACTGAGAAGAAGCGAACTCTATCCCAGCCTAAGCCACAACAGATGCTGTCAACTAGGCAGGAAGAAATATTTGAGCCACTTGTGGCTCAAAGAAAGGTGCTTGATCCACCTTCACCTCAACATACAGTAAGAGGGTTTGAGCTGTATTGTATGATCTGTAAAGGACCTTAATTACACTTTTAATAGGCAAGACTTTATGACCCAAGCACAAAGCATTGTACCGCTTTCAGAACTGACCTTTGATCTCCATTTTAGCCTCTTTCTATAGATGAGAGCATGCCAACCTGCTTCTTTAGCAAATACCTGTCTTTGAAACCTTGGTTTCAAAGACAGGTATTTGCTAAAGAAGCATGTATGTCTTTGTATGCTGAACACACATTCTAAGTGTCTCCAGAAAAAAAAAGATACCTCCCTTCTCATAGGCACCATGGGGGCAAAGTCATTTAATTAAGTCTAGAATTAACATTTTAGTCTTGGCACTTAGCTTCTTGAAACAGAGTCTTAAATATTGAGAAATAATGCCTTTGTCCCCTTAAAATCTCATTCCTGAAATTTCACTTCTCAAAATCTATTCCAAGAGGATGAAAAGGTCACATCATGGCTATTGAAGAATATGGAGGAAGTTCCACCTGGGTATTTGCTCAAGTTCCTACAGAAACCACACTTTTTGTAGAAATGTTTCTAATTAAATATTTCCTACTCGCATCTTTCACCTGGAGCTGTACTGATATGCACTCAATAATATGTTTTAATTCTCCCAAGGGAGAAAAGAGAAAACAAAAACAAAACAAAAGAAAGAGGAGCAGTGGAGGAAAGAATTGAAATACTACATTTACTCAAATTCATCCTGTAATTATCCTAATCTTGGAATTAATCAGGGTTTGAAGTCAGGACTTCCCTTCCTCTACCTAACAACTGAAATTAGTTTTATTTAATCCTATACCAGCTGACTGTTATCCAGGGTGAAGATTGTTGTACATTTAACAAGTAGTTTGATATTGTAGAACCTGTAGAAAATGTGGGTGTCTCAGAAAAATCAAATCTGCAAGGTTCATTTGAACTGTATTTCAGCATGGCAGTGTTTTTATCAGGTTTAATAGAGAAGTTGGCAGTCAATTATGTGATAAAATTACCTCTACATTGTTGCAGAATTCAATCCTTTTGCCAGCTGAGAAATCCGGAATGAGAAAAATACACAGCTTGAGCAAAAAAGCAAAATCACTACTGTTACTCTGTTTACAGTTCACTACAGATTTGATGTCAGAATAGCTGCAGAAAATGATATCAAGCAGGTAATGAGCTTTCTGAGTACTAATCGCATGAGACAATCTATAAAGCATTAGTATGAAATAACACACTATTTATGATCAGATATTTACACTGTGTAGCTATAATCACTAGTGAGCAGAAAGCATGACTGCTTGTCTCAGGTCATTGCGTACATAAAAAGGAAGTCGTTCTATCAAGACCATTATGGAAATAGACTGCAACTTTTTTCTTATTTTCTTTTGCATTTCACAACTGAGAAATCCTCTCAACAACTATATCAGATTCCTCAGAAATGTGTTTCTGATCTTCCTTTATTCACTATAACCACTCTCAATGATTAGTTTTCTTGGTGAAGCCTAATGTACTTTCTCAGATCATGTCATTCTGTATGGATTTTGAAAGACAGCTGATCAATTTATGATGGATAAGGAATTTAACCATCTGTCTGTCTGTCTCAGAGTCTGTCTGTCTCATCTACCATATCCGCACATATATATCAGCTGAAGAGCTATTGGCATACATAGTTTAGGTTACCTTAGCATTCACTTTTTCCAAACCTGATTTTAACATCTGTATTTTCAAAATTTTCTACTTGGCTTCCCTTGTTGTTGTGGTCCATGGCCAGTGCCAGCTTTCTTTGGAAATCTGAGAAACAGCAATTAAACAGCAAGATTTGTTTCATAGGAGGCAGTATAGACAGATGATGGAAAGCCAGGTCATAATTTGGATTCTTGGGCAGCTTGTACACAATCTGTCTTCCTTTCCTTTTTATATTCAGGATTGTAGATAAATAAATTTTTTGGTCAGAGTATACTGCGGAATCAACCTTTTACCAAAGGTTTTTCCAAATTAATCGCATCTGTCCAGAAAGAAGCAAAGTAATATCTCTCACAGGAAGCCATTTTGATAACTGATGAGTATTTAAAGAAACAGATCCAGTAAGTTCTCAGCAGCAGCCTAGACAGCCAAACAGGCACTCATCCTGTTCCTCTGAGCCATCTTAGGGTTAGATGTCTTCCCTAAATCACTTACATTCTCCATAGGCAGAGAATGTAAGTGATTTAGGGAAGCATAAGGAGAAATAGGCACCTTCAGAGAGCAAAAGCACTCTCTATTTTTGTTGATGGTGGTAGTTTAAGCACTATCTTACAATTACTATTGTAAGACTGCTTTTCAGTTGAAGGTCACCTCTCCTTCTGCACAACTTTATTTCTAAATGAGAGAAATACTTGTTTATTTTATTAACACATTTTAAGTTAAAAAGTGAGCATTTACTGCTTAGAACAATTTTCCACATTCAGCAAAACTATACTTTCATTCAAACTTGTATTTTTGATGAAATCAATAACTTTAAAGTAAAAAAAATTAATTTTTAATTTCAGTAGTTAGACACAAAAGTAGATGTCTTTCATTTACTGTAAGAGCTCTAGATCCATCAAGGGAAAGAACAAACCTCTGTTTTTGTAATATAAAATAAATTTCTATGCCTTTCCTCTGAAAACTGTATTTGAAAACACAAAAAATATACCAGCACCATCAAAGTCTGTTCAAGGGTTCTTTTTTCCTACATTTTTCTCCCAAAAGGATGCATATTATTAAATCCTTGCCCCAATCCCCCTAATTCAGCAATTGATTTCATATTTTTTATTTATATCTGAATCATAAACACCAAACAGGGACCAAGAGCTTAATTTGTATCAAGATACAAAATGCTGAGCCCAGTTGAGATAGCTTAAAATGTTATTACAACTAAAAACACTTGAGAAGAATGGATCAGTGTCGTGGGAGCTGATTTTGTTTCATCTCTATACTAAACATCAATTGCTTTATTAAAGTAATGAAATGTAAAATATGCATATATAGGTTTAAAAATCAGATTATAATTTTTGTGGGTTTGGGGGGTTTTTTGAAGTTGTTTGTTCTTTGGTGGTTTTTTCTGTTTCTTTCTTTGTTGTTGTTCTCTTTGGTTTGCAGTTGCTTTTTGTTTTGGTTGTTTGGGGTTTTTTTGGCAGTATTCAAGGCGAGGTTGGATGGATGGAGCTCCGAGCAACATGGTCTAGTGGAAGGTGTCCCTTTCAACGGCAGAGGAGTTGGAACTAGATGATCTTTAAGGTTCCTTCCAAGCTAAATTGTTCAGTGAATTTATGGTCTGCCATGTTGCTTAAAATTATCATGTCATTGCTACTTTCTCGCTTAAGCAACAAACAATACCAAAACACAAGAAACTTGAAGAAGGGTTACCCTGTTTCTCAAAGTGTTTACTTAAAACTTTGGAGAATTTAATGTTGGAATATCTATGTTTATTTTCAGCAGAAAAAAATTTTTAAAAAGTCTTAAATGTTCATTTTTTAAGAGTTTAGACCAGCTTCCTGATCTTTTATGTTTCTTTTCCTCTTCTCATTTCCTTGTGTTACTCCCTTTCCAATGCAGTCAAATGACGCTTAACTAAACAGAACTCATGGGACCAGATGCCTCATAACAATATTGTCTTCTAGTCTTCCTCATCTGAAATTATGAAAGTCTGGTTTCTTGTTTCTATCTTTGCCAGAAATAGAGGAAGATGAAGAGAAGAGGAAAAACCTTCTTAGTCTTGGAAATGAAACTTATGAAGGTGAGAAAATTTTAACCTCTTTTTTCATTGTACCTTTTAGCAGTGGAAAAGAAAATTGTGCCATTCTTTCAGCTACAGATGACAGCTATCTTGGAAACACCAGCGTACCTTCCATGGATATGAGTGAGAAGGCAATATAGACCTAGCTATCAGTCTGTGTACCCACACACATGTACTGGAAAAAATAATCAGCTTTAATTTCAGTAACACAGGAAAAGCAATTTCTTTCTTAAAAAGAGACAGAAAGAAGTGCTAAATACGAGGCTTAAAAAAGGAAAAAAACCTCCAGACTTCTATAAGTGAAGCTACAGTGCATGTACATATGTTTCCAGGTGTTTTTTACAACTCTACTCTTAATATTTCAATCCTGAAGTAATTACTGTAATTAGGGTATGGGTTTCCTGCCAGTACTAACATCTCTGGCCCTAACACACCATCCTGGTTTTGGCTGGGATAGAGTTAACGTTCTTCCTAGTAGTCAGTACAGTGGTGTGTGTTGGATTTAGGATGAGAATAACGTTGATAACACACTGATGTTTCAGTTGTTGCTGAGCAGTGCTTATGCTAGATCAAGGACTTTTCAGCTTCTCATGCCCTGCCAGCAAGCAGTCTCTGGTTGTGTAAGAGGCTGGGAGGCGACAGAGACAGAAAAACTGACCCCAGCTGACAAAAAGGATATCCAGTGCCATATGCACCATGCTCAGCATATAAACTAGACAGAAAGCTGGCCACGGGGCCACTGATTGGGAACTGGCTGGGCAGCAGTCTGATGGTCGTAAGCAGTTGGTTTCATTTGCATCACTAGTTTTTCTTGTGTTTTATCTCTCTCTATTTTTGTAATTTTTTATTATTATTATTATTACATTTTTAGTTATTAAGTTGTTGCCATCTCAACAAAAGTAAGTTTTCTTACTTTTACCTTTCAATTCTCTCCCCCATCCTATCAGGAAAACAAGGAGTGAACAGACAGCTCTGTCCTGCTTGGTTGCTAGCTTGGGTTAACCAATGCACACCTGTAACAAAGGTCTTAGTATCCCAAATCCTGGCCATCCCAGCCACAGTCTATTCCACTAAGGTCAATTTACAAGCCAGGACAGTTTTACTGTTTGAAAGCTGTAGAATAACTCGAGGTTATTAGTTTGAATAGCTCTGAACACATTTACCCCTGCAAAATGAGCAGTTACCTGCTGATCACTTCCTGTCTCTGAGAAAGATGGGGCTGAATAACCAGAATTCAGTATCCCTGCATCCAGCTCTCACCTATCGTTAGCTCAGCTTGTGAAAACAAGTTTTACAGTTCCTTCTAACAGTACTGAAGGGAGAAAGGGCAAAGTGCTAATCCTTCCTTCTCTCTCTGATAGGAAAGCTGCGTATTTGAAATACTGTAAACCTAGATACATTTACAAAATTGTGTATTTCTATTATTTAAGTAATTCAGAATTATAAAATATGCCTGAGCTTTGCAAATATATATAAAAATATTGCCAGAGGCAGGAATCACTTCTGCAGTATCACCATATCACTGGTTCACTGCTTCGCTGCACATAAACCTTATTTCCAATTAGTCTGAGCTCCCTGAGAATCAATCGGAGGCTGTATAAACATTCTAAGCACATACTGTGCATGCCACTTCAAATTTACCACTAACACTTTACTACATTTCTGTCAATTATTCACAGGAAATAGGCCATATTGCACCAAAGTCATGGTTTAATAGTGTTTCATTTTTTTTTCTCCAACCACCAAGCACATTGAGAAATCTACAGATAAACTATTTGTTGTATTTTCTACTTTTTTATCAGACAATTACAGAACACAGAAAAGGTAATACTAGAAATCTGATTATCAAGGAAGTAAATGTAACACTTTGGTGTTTACTCAGGAGCAATGACATGCAAATAATATTCTTCAAGCCTCTTTCACACAGACAGAAATGGCAGGCCAAAAGTTTACTAAAGCTACCCATCTGCTTTCACCCCCCTCTCACCCCAATACCACAGGCAACATCGGATACCCTAAAGGGCCTAAAAGCTTCCTTACCTATAACCATAAATCCAGGTTGGGTCCTTCTCACATAATCTTTAAGTCGGTTTACACATTAAATTTTGCCTCAGAAAAATTGCCTGAGAGAAAATTCAAAGGGGCAAAATCAGTCTGCTAAAGCTTGCAGTCTTACTTCTCCCTAATGGCAGAAACAGCACCTGTAATTTCCCAAGTGTTTTAATCATATTCAGGTCTGGGAGCTGACACCTAGCAGTTCTTAAATCATAACTCAGTAGATTTCCATATGCATTATTTTCTCAGTCAAAGTTCTTGTGTTCATGTAATTCTAATTAAAACTTGATCCCCACACTCTGATGGACCTGAAGCATGCCAAACACCTCAATCAAAAGGTAAAGAGGAAAAAATACCATGTTAGCAAGCAATATATAGTGAGGTATAAAACAATAATAAAAATCAGATTATTGTAGAAAGGCATTATAGGATGCTATAAATTTATGATAAAAATATAAAAGTTTTAAGGATCATGTAATGTCTTCTCATTCTCTTGGCTGTATAAGAGGGAACCGAAGGGGTTAGAAACATCAAATCATTTAAGTTGGAAAAGACATTTAAGATCAAGTCCAACCCTTAACCCAGCACTGCCAAGTTCACCACTAAACCTTGTTCATAAGTACCATATCTATACATCTTTTAAATGCCTCTAAGGATGAGAATTCCTCCACTTCCTTGGGAAGTCTGCTCCAATTCTTGACAAACCTTTCAGGGAAGAATTTTTTCCTAATATTCAATCTAAACCTTTCATGTAGCAACTTGAGACCATTTCCTCTCATTGTTTATTACTTGGAGAATAGACCAACACCCACTTGATTAAAACCTCCTTTCAAGTAGTTGCAGGGAGCGATAGGGTCCCCTTAAACCTCCTTTTCTCCAGGCCGAAC
>VYZT01013949.1:0-17500 GCA_013400735.1 Pomatostomus ruficeps
GGCAACTGTAGAGAGTGATAAGGACTCCCCTTCTCTTACAGGCTAAAAAAGCCCCGAGAAGAGGGGTTTTATGAAACCAAACACGTGTGTGAGTCTTCTCAGGATAGTGATTTTAGTATCTTTACCACATTTTCCCCATCCATACACACATCTCTTGCACACATATCTAAGTTGAAATAAGGTCTCAGGTGTGTCTTGGATGACAACAGGGGACTCTTTGAGAGTTTTAGCAGTTCATTAATGAAGGCTGCATAGTTTACTCAGCAGCACTGACTTTCCTAAAAACACTATGGCTGTCCATAAACTATGTCTCTACATATTAGCTTTCTTGCCTTCTTTTCCCTCTCTTCCACTGTAAATCTTGAAACCTTAACACTCAGAACCTTAATTTTCACCATGTCTCCTACTTACCTCTAAAAAGAACCAATGAGATGCAAATAACACTCCAGCTTATAGTCTCCTCTGTGGTTGCCCCTTTGGATGAGAGGCCACAGGCATAACCTTAGTGGCTGGCAAGAGCACAAATATAAGATGGTGGGTCAAGGTAGTAATTTTCACTCTTGTTCCACGGGGCAGGGTGTTTGGTCGCATCGCTGGGGAAGATTTTTCCTTGAAGGGTGCTGTTGGAAAGACTTTCACAGAAGCTTTGTTTCCTTTTCTGCTGTGGATATTAAAAACTTAGTATGATCTGGCATCAAAGAAAAAATTTCCAGAGACCATACTATGTGTCTGTGGTATAGGGTGTGTAGGTTGTGGTCAAGAGCTTTTTGTGTCACACTGTCACACATCAAGTGAAATAAATTAAATTGATGTGTAACCAGGTTTTGCAAAAGCTCTGAAACTCTATCTTTTATGCTGTAATATGTGTGTGGTTTGGCAAATGGTAAAGAGAATACTTTCCACTTTCCATAAAGCCATGCAAAATCCACTTAAGTTTCTTAGGGCTTTGTACTATAATTAACCATTCTGAGAGTGCTATTGTCTGAGAACTATGCCTTTAAGCCCCTTCTCCTCCCTGTAGGAACTCACTCAGAGCAGGGGAGTGCAAATGGGGTTGAGATCAGCAAGCTGAATACTTACATGCTTCTTTTGCTACCATTTTTCTGGTGCCTTAATTTTACGAACAATGGGCTGCCTATTGCAGAAATTATCAGTATTGCACCTCAGGTATTCTCCCTAAATTACAGCTATGCTGCCTGGATCTAAGCCATAAATATCAATGTATATTGCAGAAGTTTGCTTTAAAAAGAAAGAAAAAGATAAATGGATACTATTTTTAAATGCAGCCCTAGAATCAGGTGGCTTCATGCTGTTATGATAAGGAGCTGAGTGGCACTGGCTGAGAAGGAGGTCGATGCAGCAGCAGCGTAACCTCCTTTCACTGCAGCCAGCCAGATAATCAGGAACTTGTGCTCCAACGGGTGGGAGGGGACCAAGGTGATGATTATTGTTTTACCTTAGGCTTCCTCTGGGGAATTAACTGAGCTCTTGAAATTCTGTTCTCCAGAGTGTAGTTTTCATGGCCTTCCCTTGTGCAGACTCATAATAGCCTTTTGACATGGCTCCTGCAATGGTCAATAGCAAGAAAGAGGGACAGAGCTGTTCAGAGGGAAAGGAGACCAGGTGACCCTAACCAAACTCACTGTTCTGCAAGCCATGGGTAGCCCAAGATCAGTCTGGAGTAGAGCAGAGACTTGGTCCTGTGAGAAGATGGGTAGATAGCACCTTTCCTAAGGTTTCCTGAGCTAAGATTGAAGATGTGTTTTTCATCCTCTTTTCCCCTTCACTATATGTAAGATGATGTGTGCTGCTGTGGGAATTGGGTTTGAATTGTATTTAAACCATAGAAGATTCAGAGCAACTGACAGCTTAGGACAATGCAAGGGGTATTTCAGTATGGACTTCTTGGATGTTTTATAACATTCATTTTTGTTTGCCAGTATGGCATTTACAAGGCATAGAAAAGAAGGAAAAAAAATATTTTAAAAAATGAATGGTGAGAGATGGTGAAGAAATATATCTTTTGTTATTCTGCAAACTGAAATACATTGCAAACAGCTAACTCTTTATGACCTATTACACTCTGTTTCTTTTACATGCTACCCATCACCTGCCTCTAACCTATGCCAGGTTCTCCACCTTCCCCTTTGGTGCCTCCCAGCAGTATCCAAGTTAAAAACAGAGCAGTAGAGTATACACAAACTCAGAGCTGCTCCATAGCTGTACTTTGACTTCTGAGGTATTTGCTATGTTTCCTCTTCCTCAGCTTTATGTATTAAAGCTTATTTTTAACTAATGCTGTGATCCTAGGCTTCTTCACAGCCTCAACTAAGCTGTGTGATTCATGTTTCAAAACCTAATATTTTAGCCTCAAAAGCAGGATGAAATACTGTCATTTGAGTTTTTTAATGACTATGGACTAGTACACGCTTTTTCAGCCTTTCCTCAAAGGCTCCAAATTAGAATAAAACTAATTTCCACAGTACATGTAAGCCAATAGAAAGAGTATAGCAGGAGGAAGATATGGAGCTGGAAGAGAATAGCATGGTACTGGGATTTGAGCTGAGTTTGTAGTGTATAATGATAAATTATGTACAAATATTATTGCTATTATTATGTAGTAGTAGTATTCTGTGCCAGCACTCTTTGCTGGTGTGTCATTCCTGAATGCAAAATTCTTCTAGTTTTCCTCCCTTTTGCAATCTTAATGATGGGGCTTATTTTGGGCAAGTTTTGCCCCAGGGTTTCCCTTCTCTGACTGGCAGATGAATATATGGTTATAGCCTTCCACTCTGAGTCTGTAGAGCCACCCAGCTTCTCTGCTGTGTTGCTTTCTGTAGCATAATACTCATGTGGAGCTTTACAACAGAGAAGACAAGTGGTCATGGAAGCTTAGCTGGTAATCCAAAGCCCCTTGAAACTAAAGGGCATCCTCCCCTTGGCCTCAATGTGCTTCCAATGGGTTGCTAAATTCTACTCTGGGACATAGACCAGAAGAAAAACTCTGTGAGAAATTTAGGGAAGATGAAAGAAGGGAGTCAATGGGTCAGAGAACCTGAAATGAAAGAATAAAGGAAAGTGGAAATGAGAGATTATATTTACTAATAAGGGTCCTTGGAAAATAAACTGCAGTGAGGATCTGTGAAAGGGATGGAGACCAACACAATATCTTCTCCACAAAGGAATACAGATGAGATCTTTTCTGCATAAACCTGTAGGCAGAAAAATTAAAAGTATTCCAGACTTCCTGAGGTAAATTGGAGGTTCAGTCTGAGGCATCTCTTCCTGTGGATTTCTCTTTCTGTTCTTGTCTTTTTGGCACAAATGAGGAGTTGCCTAATTACCTACCTTAGCATGGGCAGAGTTCAAGGGAGAGGTCTTGTTGTTTGGTGTCTTATCTCCAAGAAGTTGAATAATCAAATTTTTGATGATACAACAGGCAAAGAACAAGAAGCTACAGTGTTGTGTAGCTATTTTTTCATGGACTGTCCCAAGGAAACAAATACCACAGCCAAAAGAGTGGCAAAAAGCTGCTGTAGTCATTTAGTCGTTTGACTCATCCTTTCATAAACAGCCCTGGAAAAATGGAATACCTCTGTTCAGAAATGAAATCTAAAGTGTATACACAGCCCAAGACATTTGACTTGCAGAGGATGTCCTTTCAGAGTTCAAGGAATAAATACACTCAGTCCTCTGTCTCTTGGAGAACACAGATAGTTCCTCGAGTTCTGCCAGTGCCATTCCTCTGATGTAACTGTGGTCTGCAAACCCACCACACCACACATGGTGTGTCTCTGGGGTGGCTGTAGGCAAAAACTGAGTATTTCCAGACTGAGCATTGAGTTTCAATGATCACGAGTTAAATCATGAGTATTTTTATACACAGAGGCATTAAGGTCGTAGTTGCCTTTTTTTTGTCAGTATAGCATGTTTTCTTAACATCTAAATATCTTTCTTTGCCATGTTATAAAAAGATGGAAGTCATAGTTAATGAAGGATGAAAATATCTAGAATGATTTTTTTTCCAGTTGCACGAAAACATAAGGATATCTTGGTTACAAGGAAAGAAAAAGTCATGTGAATTATTTACCATGAGAAATACAAAGAGTAACACTGAATAAAAATAATAAGTGCTATTCAAATGCAATAGAAATCAGTAGAAGGTGGGTGCCTCCATTTAAAAACTTATTGTATTCATGACTTCATTTATTTTGGTGGTGGTAGTAGAATGTAAAGAACAAAATAAATTAGAACCAAAAATGGAAAAGATGGGATTAATATACAGTATGCTGTGAATGATTAGTTTCTCTTCCCATAATGCCCCTCTCCAGCTTATCTGAACACTTAGCTATGTTTATTTCCATAAAGAATGCATTTTATTATGAAGGAAGCTGGCATGTGCTTTTTAAAATAAGGCAAAATCTTTATTAAAATTCAAAAGAAAAGTAAACAGAGATTATTTGGGAAGCTTTATTCATTTATTTGGGCAAACACTGCTAAAAACATTTAGGTGCACTGCATGTTTAAAAAGTAATAAATAGCTATTGTGCTTACTTCATAAACTTGTCAGAGTGTCTTCATTTTATTTTCCTGAACAAACTGAATTTCTGTACTGCTCATCCACAGCCAGTTAATAAATACATCACCCTAAAAAGTGCTGTGGTATTAAATTTACAGCAGATAAAATATGGATGAAGTTGCTGTGCTTCAGGTACGTCAACTGTGATTTAATATCTCTGACTACCCTTATGAGGAGTAAAAGATTACTCGGCTGCTCCAACAGCAAGATACTGACCTTTGCTCCCAAGTAACAGCCACTCAGCAAATAGTACCAAATGAAGAAGTAGAATAACATATAGATTTGCCATAAGAAAAAATTGATCTATACCCATATATCAAATCTGCTGATCAGAGCTCTGCAGAAAAAGTACCTCATAATCTTTAGCATGGAATTGCGAAAACTTTTGGTGAAAAGTATGGGGTTTATTTCAAAGTAAAAGATTCCTTGGGGCAAAAGTGTTCTATATCTGTACATGTGGTGTGTGGAGAGTGTCACACATATATCCAGGTATACGTATGCCACCTTGACACATCTTCAAGTATAGAAACATCCACAAATCTATTAGACCACTAGCTAGTGATCTAGCAATCAGTCTTATCCCCATTTTCCATTTTTCTGTTAATTCTTGGAAAGAATGGAGAAAAGCATAACATTGTCTCTGTAAATGAAGGTAAAATTCCTCTGGGAAAACTCATAAAAGTCTGATTTAATTTGTATCTTTAAAAAAATTATATCTAAGGATGATAAAAACCCCAGGAAGAAATGTTTGTTAACAAAGAAAATAAATTCTTATTATTTACATTTTGCCTTCAAAAAAGAGGTGGGTGAGTGAAAGGGTGCTGTTCTGCACTTCAAAGCAAAAGCAAATGAAATATTTTCAACAACAAAGCCAAAATATGAAACAGACAAATCACTCTGCTGAGTACTTTTTAACCTACGGTGGCACATGCTAGCAAAGCAACAGCTGTATATATAATAAGGATTGAAAAGGTAATCTTTAAATGTGAAAACAAAATAAGAAACTTCCTTAATTAGTGCTGATTAGTCCTACTTAAGGAGGCAGAATTTGATTTACAATGGTAAAATCAGTAGATTTATATAGTATTAGACTTGCACTGGTGAGATTCTCTCAAGCCATTTAAAATTATTTTAAAAATCTTCATTTTGTAACTCCCATAATTTTAACATGATCAAATAATATTTGTGCTTTATAGTCTGACAGTTAGGTACATATTATAATTTGATATCATAAGCAATTTCTGAACCCAATATTTTTGTTTCCACACAAATGAAAGCCTTGTTCAGCTCCCATTTCTATGCAAGCTATTGTTTTTAATAGACAGGGGTTTTTTCCTGAAGAGTTGATTTGATTAATATGTCCAAAAAAAATAGCATGATATTTGTCTCAAATATCTGTTGTGGTTTTATTGCAAATGATAAACCATGATGCCTAAAGATTATCGATGCTTTTTTTGTGAAAGTTGGATTTCTTTCCAACTGAGACTTAGAAAATAATGTGATTTAAAAATGTGGAAGTGGTGACATTTGTTTCAAGATTTTGTTTGGGGTTTTCTTTTCAGTTAAAAAACACCTTTTGCTATTAAGATACAGTGGTTTGGTCAAACAGGAATGTGCATCCTGCCCATCCTAGCCCAGATGTTACTCATTCAAACAGACGTCAGCCCATAAACCTTTCTAAACAAGTGCTTTCTCCACTCTGATTGCACAAGGGATTTGGTTGGGCAAGATGACATCTCCTTGAGTGACAAATGCTTATGCTGCAGCAGTACCGTGGACACTCATAATGTCCTTGCAGAGCGGCTGCTCCGTGAGGATTTTATACGGTTTTCTTTGTGCTCATAATAATAAAGAAAAAAAAAAGTTTTGCTCTTTAAACTTGGAGGTTAAAAACACACACACAGGAACGAGAACCAAGACTTAGATTTAGACAGTCTCAGAAGCTGAAGATGTGCAGATACTGTGAACATTCTAAGGGCACATTGCTTCAAACACCATAGAAGTATTTTATTGGGCATTCCTGTTTTGCCTGACCTGGTAGCAGAAAGCAGGCACAGGAGAGATCTCAGGAGATGGAAAGGAAGAAAGATAATTGACAAGTAATCTGAGGGACTCCATTTTTCCAAAATAAGTGTGTGGTTTTTAAAATTTATGGATGTTTTCTACATTTTATTTTTCTGTATTTGAACTTTTAACAAGCAAGAAGAGATCAAATTCTTTAATACACATTTTTATCATAATAATAATAGTAAGAATAAGCAGCAATATCTGATGTCAATGCATATTACTCAGAACATTAGGAATTATCACTGAATAGTATATTACAGAATGGATTTCAAATTAATTTCAGAATAGAGAACTTTGAGAAAACTGCTAGCACCCTAAAACAGAGGTGGGTAATATCAAAAGCCATTTCTTAACATGACATTTATGTCTCTGGCCAACACAGCAGTATCTCCCTGGTACAACCAATGCAGTGTCAGTGACATCATGTCGCAGCCCATTACAGCATTCCCGAGCTCAAATGGCTGTCATGGAATATGACACATCACAAATATTCATAGAATTCACATGAATATTTTTCTCATTGCTGCTTGGGTGTCACTTCACATAGTTAATACCCAGTCTCAATCCTTGCCTATAATCAGCAGTTAAGACCCAGCTTGTGGTGCTTGTACGCTGATCACAAGCGCTGACATGAGTAGAGGGTGGCATTTCACCTTGAAATCCCACTTAAGAATATGAAAATAGGGAGCCTAGTGTTGAGAAACCTGTGCTATCTTGATGTCACAAACACGACATTTTTTTTTTGTTGGACTACCATGCTGAATTTGGCCCAATCAAATTTGCATCCTCTCTCAAGGACATCCAGGTGAGATGAAAACCATCCCTGCTCTCTGGGGATCCTATGGAAGAAGAAAGTTAACATGGTGAGAAAAGAATTTAAAACACCTAAAGCTAGCACCAATGTCATCTGTTTGCCTAGGCAGGAAAAATTTAAGAGATATGACTTGCTATCTAGACCCTGCTGTTTATCATGTCAAGTCAGACTCAAGAGCCGCTGGTCAGGAAATACAAGGTATTTATTGTTTTGCTGGTGCCTGCAGTGAGCCTGCTCTGTGGCTAACAAACAGGGTTCAGTTTTCAAAACCATTAAGTGTGTGAATAGACAGAGTTTTTTTAAGGGGAAAGTTGATCTAAAATATAAAGTGAAAATCTGTAGCAAGGACATTAATCTCAGAGAATGATATTTGATCTCTCTTAAAATTGCTAGAGAGTATTCCAGAGAACACTCTTTGAACGGGATAGTCCAAATCCAAAAGGCTCATTAGCATTCAGTAATTAAATAGATCAAGTTTAAATTGTTTCAAATCTGCACTTTTATTAGTTCTCTCCTGAAGTAACAGTGAATCTGATACTGAAAATAGAGCATCAACACAGTTCTGGGGTTCTTCCCTGCAGACCAGAGAAGATGAAGAGTTGAAAGCAGAAGAAAGAGAATTTGGGCCCGGATTTTGTTTCTTTTAAGAGTTGCAAAAGAAACAAAGAACATATTGTGGTTATAAACCTGGAAATCAGGGTCAAGGGCACACGGAGAGGTATTTAAGACCATGTTTACATGGAGGTGAAAAGAGTGGTGGATTAGGGAGGCAAATATAAATTAAAAAATCTTCTAAGGGTTCAAGGGTATCTGAGAGGACAGCAGTAATGAAAAGCATGATACAGGCTAGAAAAGGCAAAAAGGGAGCATGGAAAACCTAGGCTTCTAGGAACTAACACTAGAACATGCACTACCAGACATAACATGGGTTGGTTGGACCAAGGGAAAGGGAAAAAACCTTTTGGGAGATTGCTAACAGGATCTAAGGACTCAGAGTTGCAGCAGGGGCTTTATTAACAGAAAGCTTGCAGCATGCTTGCCAGCTCCAGGAGACCTGGCTGCGGCACTGAGGACACACAGACTTCTAATAAGTAGAGAGGGAGCCTGTGAAAAAAAGCCTCTGGTTTGCCTTGTGCCTAGATTAGGTGCTCGGGGTGCGCTTCTTAGCCTAAAGTCAGTTCCCTGTGACCGCAGAAGGCTGAAGCTGTAACTCAGATGTTATTCAGTGAGTGTTGTTTGATAGCACGGTCTCCCCTGTGGCGGCAGCTGAGAACCGAGCTCTGCTCCCGCAGCCATGCACTGAAGGATTGATTCTACAAGCTGCTGAGCACACACGGGAACCCTTCAGCCCACCTGAGTTTGGTGGGGCCTGCAAGCACTCAAATCCTGCAGAAGTGATTGGCAGATGCTGGACGGCATCCTCAGAGAATAAATGTTGCTGGATGTTCCTTCCCCTCCTTATTAGTAGCAAATTATACCAGCAGCTGTCCAAGATTTTTTTTACTCTGACCTGTTCCATACTTAATCAATTGCTGATACGTGTGTGTGCAAGAGGTGAAAAAGCATATTTGTTCCTTTCCTTTTGAATATGGAGCCAAGAGACAAAATTAAAGTGGGGGAAGAAGGGGAAGGGGAAGGGAGAGGAAGGATTCACAAAGACTTGCTAATAAAATCCATTGATTTACATGGCTTTTTGCTAAATCACAAATATCTAGTTAGATCTAGAGTAAGAATTTATTCACAGAAATGCTCACAAAAAGCAAAGCAAATCCTACAATGAATAAATATTCATGGGACTATTTGCACTGGGAGAACTCCCCTGGCTATTCTAAAAGCCTTTTTTTTTTTTTCCTGTAGTGTGCCTGGGAAGGCTAGAATTAAGTAGTTTCAAGAAGCAAAAAAGGGACATGAAGTAGTATTCAGAGAGAAGTGTATTTGCTATTACCACAGCCAGGAACAGTGTAGCTCTTCATCAGGCAGGTGACCATTCCACCTTATATCTGGTTTGCCTTCAGTCATGAGGTTCAAAACTGATGGTCCCAGGAAAGAGGGCACAAGTACCTTACATGCCTACATGGAGTAAAACAGACTGAAAGCTGGGGGACTGTGTATAAGCTGTCCCAATGAAAGCTTTCTCTGGCCATGAAGGGGGAGATGGACATTCAGGAAGTCACCATTTAGCTTATGCTGGACTCATAGAAACTTCCTTAGGCTATTTAAATAATTTGGCACAGTTATTCTAACAGGGACCAGGACAAACATCTTCCTTGCCATGTCATGGCTGCATCAGCAGTTACAGACACTCCTCTTTTTTTTCCATTACCTGATTAAATCACAGATTTAATCACCTGCACAATGGCATGTCTCCACCAGTGCCATGATCTTACTAGTAACTTGGGGTTATAGGCTTTGAAACCTTTTGAGTGGAAGAGACAAGTGATCCAGTAGAGTTGTTCCTGCTACCACTGCCACCCTTTAGCAGGACCTCAGCCCTGGGCCTCTCTGGAGAGAAGGATAAGAGGAGAAATTGAGAACTAGTTGTGAAGAGCCATTGGAAGCACTTCTGGCTTACCTGGCTTACCTGACACTCCTTCACACACAGCTACTCCCTAAGCCTGGCTGGGTTCTGCCCAGCACCTTAAATACAACCCACTGCTGGTGCCACCCTCTGATGCAGTGTCTGAAAAGGTGGTGCAAGTCCCATTCAGCCACCCCAGCTACAGGCATAGAAACCTCAATATGCTGCTGGTACCTTCAGCCCTGGTTGTAAAACCTTTCTGCAGCCTTCAATGAGGACCCTGACCACCTTGCTACCCAGACAAGGGGAGACACTCTGAATGCCTGTAAGTGCCTCAGAATCTGAGAGCTGCAGTTTGGGACTGTGGCTCCTGGAGGAAAAAAAACCCTTTTTTATCCTGACAGATTCTGGTCCACTTTGCTTTTATACACAGAGTAAGTAGCATGTTATATATTAGCAAAAAGGCACAATTATATTTTTGGATTGATTATTAAAATGTAGCTTTATTGAGAACTGAGTTAATTTTATGGTCAAATATTCAAAACAAAGAAACAAACAAGAAAATAAACAACCAAGACCAGAAACCTTGCCAATGTTGATCATATGTCTGAAAAGCTAGCAGCACCCAATATACAGTGGACACTTCATCCTTTCAATGTACAGTTTCAGTAAAAACAACAAAACTGAGAAACAGTGCTAACTTGACTTTGTTAATACTTTTATTTAATTATTTTCTTTCCATTTTTTCACCCTTGATGTATCTCCCAAGACCGCGAGCAGGATACATAGTGCTTCATATTCCAAGTGCTGAGGCCTATCTATCAAGAGCTGACTGGAGTGGGTGGTGAAATACAGTAGGAGGTGGCTAGCTACACAGTTGTACTATTAAATTACTGTCTGTCCAAGGAGAGTAATCTCTTGTTTCAGCAGCAGGTACTACTACCAGAGACTGTAAAAACCTCAAGCATTCTGAAATAGGCTGTCATATGGAGCACCATAAATTACATCAGTCAAATATTCCATCATTCATTCTCTCCACGGTCTTACAGTGGGATGAATAGTCTGCTCAAGGGAGAAAAGCAACCACCAACTTTCTGATTCTTTTTCTATTTATTTTCTGGGGAAGCTTGAGGGGCCACCTTCCTATGAAAAATTTTAATTAACCATAAAATATAATTTTCCATTTGCATAGCTGCAGGTTTCAGGGACTACACAAGCTGCTCCCCAAAATGCAATAAAGGTGTGGGATTTTCTTTTTCTCAATCTGCAGCTATTGTTATCCATGCTATTATTAAGATGTTTAAGAAATGCAGCATCTATGACTTCCTTTTCATCTTTGTGGAGTGGAACATTTGACAGTAAGTTAAAATCCTAAATAAAATATGAAAGCTGCCTGCACATGCCAACAGCCTCTCAGAGAGCATATATGAAAAGTTGCTCCTAAGACGCAAATGTACTAATACCATATGAAAGTTGCAAAAAGGTATATGAAAGTCACTAATGTGACATGAAAGAACAAAAGTCTTCAAATTATGTGAAAGTTGCTGTTACGATATCTTACCCTTACTGTTCTAGTTACTTTCTATCCTCTTATTAGCAACTTTCATTTCAAACTAATCTTTGATAAAAGTCTTATTATATTAACAATTTTTCTTAAGTATCAGGAAATTGTATTTCCCATTGCACTGAGTGAAGTGTGACCTCATTAGCAGACTCTTGTATAGTTGCATGACTTTTTTTCCACCCTTTCCTTTGGAAAATACATGCATTCCTGCAGCCACACTCTCTGCTTACTTTGTCTTTATAAAGAAAGGTATACGCTGACTATGCCTCACACAAAAATTTAGGAGCAATCTCAAAGTAGGTTTTTGGAATGGAGATTTTCAGTGTCGATACCTCTCAGTCCACATTGCTAGCTGTAGAGCTGTTTAAAGGTATCAATGCCATGTGTAGAAAACGCCACAAGTTTTAGGAAATCCCATCCAAAGGAGAGGCTGAGCCCACAGTAAGATGCCATGTGTGTTTGAGTTCTCTTTTCAGTAGAGAGCTCTGGTGCAGGGTTTAAATCCATATTTGAGTAGAGGGGGTGCATTTTTACTAATCCTATACAGACAATATTCAGTAAATCCCTACTTCTACAATCAAAGATGAGTGTCCTTGTGGACCCCTTGAATGACAGAGAGACCTCATGAATGCATAAGAGCGGGGCAGCACAAAGCTGAGTTCAGGGTTTTTAGTACTTCAGGGCTATTTCTCTACAGACCAGAGCCTGTGAACCTGTCAAAGCTGAAATGATCTAGAACACAGATGTAATATACTTTGTGTTTCATGGGTCCACTGATTTTGAATATCTTTTCATCAGCCATGAATCTTATTCTTTTCTTTTCAAAATCTTCTGTGAAGGTGAAGAAATGCATTGCGTTGCTGGTTCAAGCTGTTGAAGTCCTGTATTTCTCCCATGTAGCTCATGCAAGCAAAACACCAGGTCAAGCATGCTATGAGAGGGTCAGGATGCTAATAGGAGATGAAAACATGAATAGATGACAAACATTTGTAGTGCAGATTTCCTGGCTCCATATGTAGGCCAGATCTGACCTCTTCAAACTGTAAGGGGGTAGCTGCATTCCCCCACAGTGCAGTACTTAGTTTGTATGACGAGCTTGAGAAAAGGGTACCTTCCACAAGAGAAATGGCTGTTGAATACCACATGATAAATCTGTGTCCCAAGATGCAGCAAAACAAGTCACTGAGCGACATTAAACATGGCATCCTTGTAACAGTTTCTCCTTATATTTGATTTTGATAGTGGGAAACTACAATTAGCACCATAAATAGACTAGTTACTAGTGCCTGTTCCTAAGTAAGAACCTATAATTTTCCCCCACCAGACCCTTCTCCTTCAATTATTGGTCAGAAGATAATGCAATTTGTACATTTAATAAGAGTTTGAATATACTACTGTGGTGGGTTGTCCCTGGCCAGATGCCAGGTACACACCAAATCCATTTTATCACTTTCCTCTTTGGGGGAGAGGACAGGGGAGAGGAAATACTACAAAAGGCTCACATATCAAGGTAAGGACAAGGAGCGATCACTCCCAGTTACCATTAAGGGCAAAATGGACTCAACTTGGGGGAATTAGTTTAAGTTTTTAATTAGAAAATCAGAGTAGGATAATGAAAAAGAAATCCAAATCTTATAAACACTGTCCCCTCAACCCTCCCTTCTTCTCAGGCTCACCTTTACTCCCCATTTTCTCTGTCTCTTCCCCCAGTGGCACAGGGGGGCTGGGAATGGGAGCTGCCATCAGATCATCACATATTGTCTCTGTTGCCCCTTCCTCCTCAGAGAAAGAACTTGTGCTCTTCTGCTGCTCCAGTGTGGGTTCCCTCCCACAGGAGGCAATTCTCCATAAACTTCTCCAGTGTGAGTCCTTCCACAGGCTGCAGTTCATCATGAACAGCTCCAGCATGGGTCCCTTTCCACGGGGTGCAGTCCTTCAGGAACAAATTGTTGCAGTGTGAGTTCCCCATCAGGTCACAAGTCCTGCCAGCAAACCTGCTGCAGCGTGGGCTCCTCTCTCCATGGCTCCACTGGTCCCACCAGGAGCCTGCTCCTGTGTGGGCTTCCCATGGGATCACAGCTTCCCTCAGGCATCCACCTGCGCTGGAACTGGGGTCCTCTAGAGGCTGCAGATAGGGATATCTACTCCACCATGGACCTCCATGGGCTGCATGCCTGATTCCCCATGGTCTCCCCAACAGGCTGCAGGGGAAACTCTGCTCTGGCACCTGGAGCACCTCATCCTCCTCCTTCACTGACCTTGGTGTGTGCAGGGCTGTTGTTCTCATGTATTCTCACTCCTCTCTTCTCTGAATGCTGTTGCACAGTAACTTTTCCCTCCCCTTAAATCCAGAGGCACTACCAGCGTCGCTGATGGGCTTGGCCTTGGCCAGCAGCAGGTTGGTCTTGGAGCCAGCTGGCATTGGCTCCATCAAATACAGGGGAACCTTCTGGCAGCTTCTCAAAGAAGCCCTGTAGCTACCCCTGTAGTCCTGCCAGTACCAAAACCTGGCTGTGCAAACCCAATACAACTGCTAAAAGATGAAGTTATTATAATTTTATTTGAAAAAAAAAAAAGAGAAAGAAAAGAGGAAAAAAAACAACTTTGAAGCTAATAATCAAAAGATTAGAGAAAGGGTATCTTTTAATTAATTTCAAACCCTGGATTGAGTATTAAATAGAAACATGAAAGAAAGATTTCCAATTGGAAGGGCTGGTAACTGAAGAGTCTTCACTCTTGAGGATTACCATTTAATTTTAAACATTGATTTAAAATAAATGATGGTACAGTCCCCAAGGAAAGATGTATTTCAGTTGTAAACATAAGAGTGATGTATAATAAATGAAATATATAACATTCTCCTTGAGGATTTTTTTTTTACTTTATTGTGCAATCATGCTATGGGAATAATTTATACCTTTTAACTTGAATCTCAGACAAAAGCTATCAGGTATCTTTCTGTAATCAGCTTTTCTTTTATTTATTTATTTATTTATTTCCAAGTATTTACATATTTTTAAATTTGTCTGTGATGTCAGTTCTTCTATCAACACCTGCAAGGCCACATTATAGATGGGGAAGGTTTACTCTAGATTAGCATGTGAATGACAAGGGTCTCATAACAGTCCTGACCAAGTATCTCACCTTAGAGAAAGCCTCCTAGCTCCTCACCTCACAGTCAGTTTCCTCACTTATCTCATCATAACCAATGCAGTCTTTCTCATTCATGACTGTGTTTGTCAGCTCTTCACTCTGTTGCAGTCCTTCCATTTTCCAATTTCTTATTCCTAAATATTAAGATATATTGTACCCTAGTTCTAGGAGAAGCAGCTTTTCCACTTCATTTGTTTTGTGTCCTGTCAGCATCTAGGTGAACACAATAATTAATTATGAATAGTTGCTTCAGTCCTGTTTCTAGGGATTCTTTTCGAGGTGTTCTCATTCCACTTTTTTTTTTTAATTTACAGAAAAGAAAAGTTACTGCCAATTTTATTGGGTAAAAGTTTGCTTTAAGTAATTTTCCTCTTAGGGAGTACACATGCTCTATCAACTCAGCTCTTGAGATCTGTTTCTAAGGTTTTGGGGTTTACATTAGTCCAGCTGAAAGACAAAGACTTGTTCAGTATTTAGCCACCCAGACAAGACTCCATTTTCTGATCTTCTAAATCTCACTTTTCCTGAGACTTTCTTTGCTCCAAGAGTGAAAACAGAAGCACTTCCTGAGGTGAGTGAGGCACAGCTCAGGGGGCACTATGAAAACCAGAACAGGTACTTCTTAACGGGTTCTGATGGTTCCTACATTCTATACGAGACCTAGATAGTAAAGCATGAATGTACATTCAGATGGATGATCTCTTCCAACAATACTTCCTACAACAATGCTTCCTCTGCCCTCTTTTGTAAAAACTCAGTATTTGCTGTTTTCAAAAGACAACTACTATTTTTTTCTTATTGTTTAGATACTACTGCATCTTGTTGTCCTTGTAGAGGGTGTTTGGATCAAAAGTACTTTGTAACTTCAGTTTATTTGACACAGTGCAATGGAAGGTGAATGAAGAGATAGAAGGTGGAGAATATTTCCTAATTAATTTCAATATTATTAAAGTAATTATAGTTGTGACATATTACTCGAGGATTAGTCATCTCACCATGGAAATTCTTTTGCACACAAAGCCACACAGAGAGTTGCTTTCTTTGAGCTCATTCTACACACTGGGCTTTTGGATACTTGGCAGTTTTGGTTATGTTGAGTTCTCAGAGGAGCTAATAATGTGAACAAAATGGAAACTTCCACTCTATTCTCCACACTTAGACCACTAGACAGAATAATAAAATGTGTTGTTGAAATATTAATACCATTTGAGCAATAATATTTTCACTGAATATGTGGCTGGAATTAGAAGGGCAAGGAACACACATTGCAGACCTGCCTAAAGACCAATGCACTTATGGAAGTAAAATGTTACTTTTCAATCATAGAGCAAACTGGGAATTGTTCCCTTTCCCAGCTTTGTTTCTAACAATCTGAGAAGACAGTTATATTTTTTACACTCTTCCCCGAGTCAAGTTTCAAATAAGTGCATAAATATCTGCCATTCAAAAATCAGCAGATTCAGTGTGTTTGAACAAGCCAGCTTCTTGGATTGGTTATGAGGCCAATCAATTGCTCAAGGATCCTGTGTGGACCTGAAATCCTATTTTGGTGAAAGAATCCCAGCCTTTAGCTCCTGCTGTAACATGTGGATGAGGTATTGCTGACCAGTTTATCAGTCCTAGCCTCAGCCTCAGTGAAAGAACATCTACCATTCTTCTTTCCCAAAGTTTAATCAAAACATTTAAATATTGGTCAGGCAGACAAACCTTGCCCCTCAGAGACGCAGTGCCATCTGTCTTGCCCTGAACCCTCTACCCAAGAGGTGGATATAGTCTCAGGCACTCCTGGCGTTCACAGAGGTATGAGGTGTCACAGGGCTGATGTGGGGCAGATGAAGAAAGTGGGCTCGCTTGTATTTGCCAAATGCTCTGCTTTTTGACATTAAAAGGTAGAGAAATTGTACTCGAAATACCAGTCAAGGAAGACACATAGATGTAGGAAACTCTCTTCCCTGCTGTGTTTCTGAAGAGATTGCATTCCCAGCCCAGCACCACTGAAAACTGGAATGAAAACAAGTGGCCTAGAGCTCCCTGGAGACGTGCTGATTCAGCATATCTTCTGCAGCCTGGCCTCCAGGCCCTGTCTCCCGGCCAGTTTCTCCCGGGACACCTCCAGGAGAGGGCAGCAATGGATCTGCTGGCTACTTTCCTCCCCGCCTCCCCCCGCGGGATGAAGCACCCTCTACCCCCATTGCACACACCCTTTCTCCACTGGGTGCCAGTGGGCGTAGCAAGTCCCTGGTTTTGCCTCAGGGGTTAGTCAAGTCATTTGGACTTTTCCTTACTAGTTAATAATTATGGGAAAGTTCTTTCCAAAAGTAGTTAAGTTTACTGCTCAATTACTTCTGTTTTAAGACAAGCACTCTAATACCAAATACTGCATTATATCTCATAGACACCTAAGTTTCACTGCAGTACTGCATGCACCTCTGCTTTTTACACTATGGTTCTTCCAGGGATGCTCACTAGTAGAGGATGAGCACCAACGATCAACAATTACATTACTCAAAATTTTTTTTTTTCTGTATTAGAGACAAACCTTATCAAATTAAAGTAAATAACAAGGGAGGAGTCCTTTTTTTTCCCCAAAACCTCCAAATTTTTGTTCTTTTATTTCAGAAAGTATTTCCCTTACTATTGTTGTTTCTCTAGTCTGAAAAGTATGTTACAAACTACAGATAGGAACATTTTTTAAAAGGAAGCCTTAATTACTGTTAGCTTAAGTAAAACACTACTAAAGTTATTTCAGACAAATCACATTAGTGTGATAAAAAGAGACCTTATAAGTTCACAACAGCATTACAA
>VYZT01013949.1:20000-34464 GCA_013400735.1 Pomatostomus ruficeps
AGATCAGCTTCCCTATGCTGTCTTTCACTCATTTTTTATCTATAAGGGAATCCTTGGGGGAGGTTAGGTTATTAGTTTTCCTTTCTTTTTTTCCTTTTTTACCTCTTTTTTAAAATAAATTCCTTACTTTTAACAGTGCTAGAACAATAAGGAACAGCATAAACAAAAGGTAAACCAGTGGGTCATGACTACATAAATGTATACAAGCTGAGATGATGTCCCTTGCACACACGTAAAGCAGCTCAAAGTGCTGTTCAGAACTCCCAGTCTATTGGCTCCACAGGGTAGGAGCAAAGATGGAAAGAATAGAAAAAGTTCATTTCCCCATTTCTGTGTTGCAATTCATTTCTGAACCAATGCCACCAGTCTGGCTTTTCAGATCTCATCTGGCCTTACCAGAGGGTGCAAGACTATAGTAGTATTAGAAACAGTGTAAGGAAATTGCTACAGATCTTCCCCCTACAAAACAGCCTCCAAATACTTCATAGAGCACCTTCCAGTGCACAGTTTAATGGTTTTTTTTATCTTGACATTGAGTTTGCCTAAGGCCCTCATGACCCCAGAGGAGCAAATGCAAATTACTCTTCTCCTCCTCTGCTCCAGAAGGAAGTCTGAAACATCCAGAGAGTGATTTGAAGTTGTACCACCACCCAACACCTTGAAAGAATCCTTTCAGCAACATTAGGTTTTTATGCTAATCTGCCAGGTTTTCCTCATTATCACATTTACATTTGCATAGCCATACCTGCTGTTTCATCTTTTACTTTCTCTGGTGACAAAGACCCCAGCAAAGCATAGCCAGTGCAGATAAAGGCTTGAAAACAAATCTAACAGTCATTAAGGACAGCAGTGTGGTGATTTTGGTGCTCATCTGCTCATTTCATGCACGCTTCTAAATAACCACCATGGTGCAGCTTTCAATCACTGTCAGCAATGGGCCAAAAATGAACAGTGAATTCAACACCCTTCTAACCTTGGGCAGGGGAAAGCCACACAGACACGCAGATACTCTGGGTGCAGGACAATAGCCTTCCAGTTTCTTATTGACCATGACCCAAATGCCATATTATCCATTTCATGTACTCAGAAACATGTTCAGTCTCAGTAAGGCATTCCATTCAAGTTCCATTCAAAAATCTGGCCTTTTCAGGGCACAGAGTTCCCAGACCAAACCTCAGTCCCTCATTTGACAACATCCTCAAGCCATCTCCAAACCTGAGAAATAATCTCAGCCAAAAATGAAACAGAAGCAGATTCAGTCCCCTGGAGGTAAAAAGCTCCTCCATACCTTATTAGCCAGGTCTCAATCAAATTTGGCTCACTTTGATAATTTTTTGCCAATGCTTGAGAAGAATTCTTTTGCCCCAAAAGCAAAGCAAAGCGGAAGAGAGAGAAAGAGCTTTCACCTGTTTGTTCTTTACTTGCAGTAATAATTCATATTTCTGAAAGCATGTATTGCTAAGAAAAAGGAACCATTTTCAGTGGTCACAAAATGATGCTTTTACTCCTCTTAATGTGACTTTTCAGGAAGAAAATTTTTTCAAGTATAAATAAGGAGCAGCTATTCAAGACATTTTTATTTATTAATAGTTAGATTCTTTCAAAAAAAAAACAACACAAAGCCCTCCATAACACCTTGATTGCATTACTACTTCATATTTGCCTGCATAAATAAACCTGACATTTTACTGCAAGAGAAGCAGCTATTTTAAAGATGGCAAAATGTCAGCTCTTGGATGGTTGGTTTCATTTAACAGGGCTCCACATGAATTTATGAACTGTTGCATAACATCTTCTCCCTGCACCAAATGGCAGACTTTGGGCAGAAACCCAATGTATGTTTAGCTAATGTATAACAAACAGAGTATTTACATAGTCAGTGGACCCTATTAGGTATTAAGAATGGTCTCTTTCTAAATTTACCATTAATTCCCTTCTGCAACAACCTAACTGAAGTGCTCGCTTCTCAGAGAAAGCTAAGAAAATGTTCGTCTACTCACATGTGTGTATAGGTCTTTTCTTTCATTTTAAAATGTCTTTAACAAAACTTCTGACAGTTATTTTCTTTTGCTGCAAGGGTGAGAATATAGTTTAAGATATTGTTTCCTGACTTTAAAGGTGCCTTGTGGTTTTTAAGGATATTTCAGCAGCTAAAGAAATTCTACTGCAGACACAATGTACCAGTTCATTTCTTAAGCAATAAATGGCAAGCAGGGTGGTGCTGAATAAGCATGCTTATATGGAATTTCTCTTTGAAAAGACCACTAGTTAGGCCTTATAACACTTCAGTTGATATTTCCACAGTGCAAACACGATAGTGGAAATTAAGTTGCCCCAGCAAATTCAGTTTAGGAGAAATTTGTTATGAATAAAATGCTGCTGCTGGCCTTAGAACATTGAATTTATCCACCAAATAATATCTTAGAAATACCACTTCAGAAGAAATCAGCTCTAAATAATTGATAAATTTGGTTTGTTTAGAAACCTTTTGACCCCTGTAATAGAAAGTAAAAACACATTTCAGTTATTAAAGTCACATATATTCCCTCTGGTAGGGGAAGCTTTTAATTTTAAGCTGGTCTCTGTTGGGGCCATTTGATAAAGCTAGGAAAACCTTTTCAGCTGCTGCTGGTGGATTTGGGTCAGCTTCCCCTGGGAAAACGGCAAAAGATAAATTTGTAGCTTTTCATAACACATAAGAAAACTTCAGAGATTTTAAACATCAAGGACTATTGGAACTGAAAGGCAGAGTTTCTCTTTTGTTTCTCCCCCTCCTCCCCCTGTTCCTTCTTCTCTTTTATTTCCAAAAAGAATTTAAATTCTCTTGTTGTTTTAATTTTTTTTTTTTTTTTTACTATGGAGGTTAGAAAGTTTTGACCTCTCTAACTACACTACCAGTGGTCCTTATTAGCGTAAGATTTATTTTGAGATAGAAATATCATTATGCAGTTTTTGTTTTTAAATGGAGCCATTTCATTCTACTGGTTTCAAAGCCAAGAGCAAAATAAAAACCCTCTATTGCTCTTTTTCTTGTAAATGCATTTCTTAAACTTTGCCTCAGTCACTGTTACCAGATCTTTATGTCCACAAATATAAGTCAGTCTCATTTCCCCAAGACAGTAATCACAGTTTATGAATGAGGGCACTGATTCTACTGGGATTGCCAAAATGTACTGGACCTCACCACACTGCTGTTTCACAACAGGGAAATAAATGGGGGTGAAGGAGAAGAAACGTACTTAATATTTATGTAAACAAAAAGACATAATAACACCCCGTAGTCGAATATTTAAGTAGCCACTTCTGCATAAAGCAAATACTCACAGGCAGCAAGGCAGATTGTGCTGCACTCTGGACCTCAGACCTGCAGATGTCCCTGCACATATTTGCAGAGGTTGCTGCTGTTCTTTCTCCCTTCAGGAGCTGCCTCTGAGAAGGAACATTTGCAGATTTTGTGGTGCGTGTCCATTTCTATACATTCAGCTGAGACTACCAAATTCACTTCATATAAACTACTGAATGGCCATCACTGAACAGAAACAGCCATCTTTCTCTGATAGCCTGGGCTGAAGCAGAACAAGCACCCTAGAGGATAAAATCTATGTATTTCCTTACAGGCTCTAGAACGATTCAGCCTCTCATCGCTGTTGTCATTAAGACTAAAGTATGATTCCCTGGAATATATTTGCAAGCACAGTGAGACTCTGGAGTGGTAGATGGCTCTGGCAAGCTGAGTTCCTCTTCCTGAATTTCATGGTGAATGAAGCATTGTCACTTTTGAAACTACAGAGCAGCTGTATTTTTTGATAACTGGACAAGTCCCTAATAATCTCGCTTACCTACAGGCTGTGAAGAGCGCTCAGCAACAAACTGGTTGAAGCAAGCTTTCCTCCTAGACAACTAGCCTTTCTTGAGCAGCCAGTTCTTTCTTTCTGCCTTTTCATGCTTGGTTGCTATTCCCAGTGTAAGACACTTTGTTGCATGGATGCAGTGGTAAATTATTAAAAGGGTCTCTACCAGGTATTCATTCATGCAGTCACAAATTATGTGTTCATGTACCTCTGCCTATTCTTGGCAGGTGCAGCTCCTCTGTGAGTACTTTAGCAATTCAAACACCTGCATTATTTCATTATGTTAGAGCTGTTATTCAAAGAGTTGCACCTACACCCCATTAGCACCCTGAGAGGGAGGCCAGCTCTTGGTAATTTATGTTGTGGAGGGATTGCCACCTTGGACAAGAAAAATAACATGCAGAAAGCTGGGCTGTGGTTTTACAGCCACACTGTTCCAGCTTCTCAAATAAACACACATAGCACACATCTTCATAGTCACCTGGTCCACTTGGATGAGTGAAAGGGGCTTCTTTGTGTTTACTGTGCACTCAATGTTCACACAGGAAATAGTTGAGGAGCCGCCAATATTTAAAAAGGTGACAGCCTGGAGTATTTCATGGTGTTTTCCTTGTGCAGGAATGTCTTGGAAGGCTGTGACATTTTGAATTGGAAAATTTCTTCTTATATTTTCTCTGGTTTTATTTTGTCATTTTTTTCCTGTTGATACTCTTTACCTGGTGTCTAATGTTCTGTTTGCACCAAATCAGTGTGGGCTGTTCAACATCATTTATCTCAGACAGTTTCACAACTCAACACATACTCTAACATAAAGGCAGTGCTAACTAATAGTACATGTTGTCCTGCAGTTTTCACCTGGTTGCACCCGATCTCCTAGACACAAAAATGACTTCTTTATTATGCCTTTTCTTTGGCTATCGCTCATGCTACAGGCAGTTCATGTAGTATCTCTACTTCTGCTATTTCTTTGTTCCTTGGACTTCTTTTTCTTCATCTTCTTTTTTTTTAAGTTCTTCCCCCATTCTTCTTCCCTCTCTTCCACCCACCTTATCATAACCTCCAGCTCATAGACAACTGCTGGATGATTCCCTTGCACTGCCTTTCTCATTCTTCAGTGGGCTGACTCTTCCCACCTACTGCATCACACAAGCTACTGCTGGCTAATTCCTCGCCCCTAGCGACTGCTAGCAGTACCTTCCCACGCATACGCACTGGCACATATTCACCTGCTGGAAGCCTCTTTATGCTTTTCATCATCTGACACACTGAAATAAAGCCTGTTTCTGACCAAAACAAATGGATATTTACACCAGTTACAGAGGCAGGAGCCAGCATAATGTCTGATTGTTACAGTTACATCTGTTACCACAAGTGATTAGCTAGAAGAAATATCACCAGGTAAGCAAGAATACTGAAACGTTTTTATGCAGAACTTAAAACATGAGCACAAACTTCTTCAAACAGATTGCCCAACAGTAAAATATCCCAAATCACAAGGGCATATTTCCACTGAAAATGCTCTGTTCAGAGGAAAAAAAAAGGAATCTTGCAATTATTTCTGTCAACAAACAGTTCTTTCAGAATACATATGAGAGAAAAGCCAATCAAGTTCAAATATGTAGGGTCCGATCATAGTGAAATTTGGAAACTATTTTACAGAATCCTTTTATAAAGGCAAAAAGCAGTGGAAATAAAGTGATGTTGTTAAGAATAGAAAATTTTGAGTATTTTGATTATTGTCTGCAAGACAAATTTTCCAGAGTACCTGTCTATTGAGTAGAAAAAGAAGAAAGCCAAAGTAAAATGAAAAGTCCAGCACACAGCTGGCTATTTTCCACACAAATTAATTGCAAATGAAAACACAAAACAGATCTACCTTTTCAGTGCTAGAAGAGGGTAACTCCAGCTGAATATTCACCAGAAGAGGCAAAATTATCCACAGTATAAAAAAAATGTAACAACATAATAACAAAATTTGACACTGTGTAAAGAACACCACTGTGTCATTGTTGCTTAAAGCAAGAAATCAGAAATTTATCTCTCATTCTTCTCTACGCACTTAGAAAACAGAATCCAAGATGTCTTATCAAAAATAAAACATGCAACAACAAAATCAGCAGTAAATACTGTAAAGTAAGTGCAAACAAAACACTGAAACCTCATGAGATCCATGATCATGTCAACCTAGTGTAGGAACAGATTTATTTGAATCAAACTGGAAGGATTACCTCTTCTAATGATTATTTCTTGAATATTTTTTAAATTGAGCTGTTGAACAACTCATTGATGCAACAATGTAATGACACATTGAAAATCATAGTTTGCTCATCACAGGATTCCAGATGAGTTAATAGCAGATAATTGCACACATTTTGCAAGCACGTCATTTCAACAGTTCTCTTTGATATTTCAATTTAAGTGCACCTTGTAGACTCGGGCTATGTACAGCCAAGTGTGCCAGAAAAATACTTTTTCCAAAGAGAAATTAACTTAAAACAACAAGATTAAAAACAAGCCAAAACTCAACAATCCGACCAAAAAGCCTACACTTTCTAGGTTAGAACATTTTGATCACAGAGGCATAAACGTTGGTGTCAAAACAAGTTCTCTGAATAAAAGGTGTTTAAACCTAAGTTAGCTTCAAAAGAAAATACACATAAACTGGAAGCAAAAAAAATGGGAACAAAAATGCCATAAGTTTTCTGCATTAGCAGTAGAACTACTGTCAGGAGTTACATCACCAGCACCAAGACCATATTCCATCACTGCTTGTGATACTGGTGAAATAAAAGCCTTTGGAGAGCACCCCTACTGCTCTGCTTTTTGAGGTAACGCAGAGGCAGCCTTCTATGTCTCACTAATTTTGGCTCCTGGGTGGAAGGGAGAAGACAATTTTGAGGCATAATGCATTTTGTCCTAAGTTAAACACCTTAAACAAGTTTGCCTTCAGTTGGGTAAATCTGACCCAAACTCACCAGCCATGCCATAAAACAGAAGCAACACACAAACCCAGGTGCACACACTACATCAGAATGCAAATTCGCTTTGACAACTGCATTTGCCATAGGAAAATGAATTGTTTGGGGAAAGAAAGAGACCAGATGATTTGAACAGCAGTTACTGACAGTTGTCCTAAGTTCCACCTGAGACATTACTATTCATGTGTGTGTTATGAATAAGTGTCACAAGTTAGTAATGTCTTCGTTTTGGGTGGCTTCATTACTTGCATTTCATTTCCAAAAGAATGGTGATACAGATCTCATGGTATCCACTGCAACTATAAAATTGATTTCTGTCCTCTTTATATCTGCAGAGAGGCTGAACAATCCTCCAAGCAGCGCGGCTTCTGAGCCTCTGCCCTGGTGCCTGCGTCTCCAGTTTTATGTCTTTTTAATTGGTGGCAAGAAGTGGGGCAATCATCAGAGCCTTGGTTTGTCTGCTGAACACAGTGCTGCCAGAGAGCAGCACGTGCTGCCAAGCGTCAGCGTGGCTGGGGATTGCAGCACATCCTTAGCCCTTTCCCTGCTGAAAGCAAATAGTAAGCTGGAGGTGGCATGTTCCCACAAGGCTTGGCATGGTGCTCGGTGCCTCCCATGACGCAGAGGACCTCCTTAATTGGAACTCTTATGTGCAGTTAGCCATTAGAAATTCGGTTCACTTTTCTGTACTACCAGTAACCACACTAGAAAGCTACCATAATGAAGGACTGAAGAAGCTAGTCTGTCTTTTCATATATAGATATTAGGACCTTTATATCGCACCAGTAAAGATTTCTACATTAAGTCAAAAATATTTTAAGCGCTGTGCATGAGTTCTTTAACTGCTGCTATTCTGGAGCAAGCTGAAGGGAAGATAGCAACAACAATGTCAACTTTACCCATCAGCTACCAAGTTCCTGAGAGAATATTTCATTTCAGAAACCCACAGGAGAGTTCAAAAAATCTCATCATTCTGGTATTAGGAGAAGTTGTGAAAGGAAAATACTGCTTTTCTCTGAGTTGTTTTACAACTAAAGTCTGAAATGCCTCTAAACTAGAAATTCATTTTTCACACAACTGTAGTTATGAAAAGTTTGGGTTGAAGCTGAATATGGTTCTCTTGATATGTGTATGTGCGTGGAGCAGGAGATTCATCTCAGAATCTGATGATTGTGAGTCCTGGATAAAATTAATGCCTGAGCACAGTCATCAGTATATGTCTATGCTAAATTATGAAGAAGCAAATTGTAGGTTTTCATTCCAGGACAAAGAACATTATTTTGCAAAATCTTGAGCAATCTCTCTGCATAAGAAGTAAAATATTGGGAGAGTACAACACCTTCAGTGATTGAATTCATGATCTACACTAATGACGTAGGTTGTGAGGCTGTCATATGTTCTAGGTGGTTCTTGAAAATGCTTAAACTTAAATCCTGTAATTTTTTAACAAAGAAATTATTTACAAGACCTAAGATTTACTTAATTGATAGCACACACTATTTCTGAGCATAAGAACAGGTTCATGAACTGCTAGGTGAAAATAGTTACTTGGACTGTAAAATCAAGCATGTAAGACTTTTAGCATGTAAGCATGCATGCTTTCAAGCATGTAAGCGTATCAGCCTTTTTATTTTATGTGCTAACCTTCTCCTACCCTCTGAACAGCCCACCCTGAACACTGATTTAAACAGGATCCATTGGAAAACGTAGTATGATCATATGTAACGCATATTTGCACCAGAACACATTCATGTAAAAGAGGCTAAATTAGGGTTCAGAGGCATTTCTTAACTGTCAAGTACTAGCTCTTGCAGCTACAGGAAAGTTAATTTAAAGATAACTCTTCTGGGAATTATTTTACACTCCTTCTTATTTCTGACATCGGAAGTTACACATGAATCTTGAACCTGCTGCATTGCAGTGCAGGATGCTATTGCTAGAATTTGTGAGAACTTTAACTGTACAGATGCACATTAGCTGAGGAAAGATGCTTTTATGTGTGTTTGTGCGTGTGTGTGGGTGTGTGCGTGTATGTGTGTATGAATGAGGAAAACATCTTGAGTCTAGAGTGTCAAGAAGTCTGTTCTGTTACCCCTTAAGCTAAGTATTTTAGGGATGATTTGGGATAGAAACTGCTCAGTTTGGAATTTTTTATCATGTAAGGCCACAGACTTAACCTCTTCTTCACCCACCTTTCCATTTTCCTGTCTTCAGCTGGTTCAATCTGTGTCTCTTGGTGTTGGCAGTGTCAGTGTGAGCTTGGTCTGCAGGCTGGAGTCTACTAAAGTTTTCCCAAGAGATAAAAATAAGGGTAATGACAATTTTTGTCACTTTGGAATTTTATGGGACAAAGAAAAGAGACTTCTGTGGGCCGAAGGGATTTCCTCTGCTGAATACCAAGCACCTTCTACAAACAACAGAAATGTGAGAGATTCTCAAAATAAAAGGTCACAGGGATTTTCTATAATAGAAAGGCTTTAACAACAGGGTGTTGTTACCAGCTGCCCTTCCACTGAATCAGGGAAAATCTTGGTGAAGGACTTCCTCAATATGTGTTTCTGCAATTCCAAGTAGCTACTAATTTGAGGGATAGTCACTGGAGTTGTCAGAGTTTGAGTCAGGGACCATGATGTACATTTAGTAGCAGTCCTGAACGCAGGGAAGGGAAACAAAAAAGGATTCACAGCAGAAAGGAAGATGACCATTGTACTTGGACACCTTGGTGGCAGCACGTCCAGGCTTGCTCTGCTAATGTTGCATCCATGTGTAAGACAGAGGGACAGCATTTGTTTGAGTTCTGAGAAGACCCCAACTTCCTTATGAGAAGAGCAGGGGAGGAATATGGCTGGCTATTGACTTCAGACTGCCTGAGATAGTGAGTGGCCTGGCAGCTGCAGAGAAAAGCAACTATTTCTCTACCCAGCCACCACTTGAAATCATGGTATAAACAGCTATTTGTGACCAAATTTGGCTTAGAGCACAATCAAGGATGAGTAAGACAGGGCAACAGGCACTGTGGTCATCCTTGCACTTCATTAGGTACCCACAGAAATGGGAGCTGCTTCCCTCTGTGGTTGGAAGGAAACAAGACCCACAGTTCAACCAGGCTACCACCCACTCCAGAAGTTTGTGTGCCTTGAGGGGTTACCAGCACACGTGAATGTAGAATAATCAAATCATTTCAGCATGCGGAGAACATACTAAGTTCTCCACATTCCCTCCTGTCCTTTTTTCTCCACTATCCCTGGTTTTTAGCTATCATCCGCATCTGGTCATCACCATTATCTTCCCCCACTCACTCCTTTCCCTTGGACTCACAAGCTCCATTTCTTCACTCTGGTCATAATTGCTTTATCTCTTTTCTCATCTGAGTACAGCAAGGCATAGGAAGAGGGGCAGCACTTGAACCCCATTCATTTTCAGAACAAATAATCTGACTTTGAGATCTGAAGGAACTGGAGTGAAGGGCCCCTCTCCCCACACAGAGTGGAAGGGGAGGTGGGATGTGACACGTGTCTGTGCTCAGAACGTACCATGAACACGGTGAGAAGCCTGTTGGCGAGTTCAATCATATTAAAAGACAATGATAACCAGTAGGGACTTTGAATATTTAGTGGTATGAAAGCAACCTTGCCTTTTTATGTGTCCTTCTGTAGATAAAGAGAAGCAGTATTGTTGGGATGCCTAGGATTTCAAAATATTATTAAGCATAAAACACATCTTAAAGCACATATTATGGGTCCAGAAGAACACATCTTTCAGTCTTTGAGAAGTATTTAAAATACTCTGGCAGATGAAGGTAAGGAAACATTAATTTCAGCTAGTCTTTTACTTTGATACATGCCAATGAGTACAGAAATGTGAAAATGAAACAACTTAAGAATGTGTAGTTCAAATTACATATGAAAATCATCCATTCAAAGTGTGGATTTAATAATTTTTGTCTTAGTCAGCTCATTCTTTCAAACACCCATTTCCCATTCCAGGTTACAATACTTACACTGTAGTGTAGATTACTATAATTAACAGGTTAAATGCATAAAAACAGTTTTTTCCCCTTGATATGCCTTTGGATCCTTTATTTTTGCTAGCAGTTATACAGTAGAGTCACTTCCTATGAAGGAGAAACAACTGCCAGGGGGTTTCTTAATGCTGCTAATGTTCTTTTCTTTCCCTCCAGTAATAGCAGTAAGAAATTATTGTCTGTAAATAAAGAATATAATGGAGAATATATGTCAGGAGAAGTATGGTAAAAACCTGTATGTATAACATCCATAGGTACAGACTGCTTATACTGGCAGAGTAGCCAATGTTGGATTTTATTAAGATGCATTGAGAATCTTTCTAATCTCATTGTGTAGAGAAGTCCTTTTCTGATCCAAATGAATCCCTTCAGTTAGCATGCAATTTAATTCTATAGAATAAGAAAGAAAATAGTCTATAAATGTCTTTTGTGCTGTGATATTTACAGGAAATATCAATATTGTTCTTACTTTGTTTTCTCCACCAACAATACCATGTGGCGTATTTGTAGATTTATTTATTTTTTAATCATATGTCCTGCTGGTTATAACATAACTTAATGTACCAGCTGCAATTAAAAGACTGTCAAAGGATCAACTAACAAGTGCTGATAAGCTTCATTTAACTAATTTGAGAAGTGGAAGTTTGATTTTCTTTTTTTTTCCAGGAAGGTAGCTTGTTTCCTTATTTCCTGTCAAGTGAGCCAACTCCTGTGACCTGTAGTTAAAAGGGCCCTTTGTAATTAAGGCAGTGAGCCTCCAAGTGAACAGTTCTCACAGTAGGAGGGGGAGCAGGGGGAAGAAGAAGAAGAAAAAAGCGACAAAAAAAAAAGGAGGACGCATGACACTGCTTAACTAACTAATCGGAGCTGAGCCAATCCATTTTCCTGCAGGCCAGTCAGCGTACCATGAGCATGCAGAATCTCGCCCTTCATTGGCTTCATGTCCATTTTATGGACCAGCGAGTCTATTAAGATCTTGGAGAGTGGCCCTATCCGAGGGCAGGGCTCTCTCTCCGTCTGCCCACAGACTACCAGAAACTGATCAGCCGTGTTATATCAATAACGTTCTCACACCAGGTTGTGTAAATTGATCTTTTACAATTTCTCTCGGTGACAGTCTCTGTAACCAACAAGATAAATCATTCCTCCTGTGGCTTTTTTATTGATTGCTGAGACCTGTATAAAAATTACACTGCTCAAGCTGTGAAGTGAACATCCTCATAAAAGAAGACCTTCTATTTACAATCAAAATACATTGGGCCCAGATCAAGCACAGATTTACTATCCCAATACCATAAGAGACCAGAATTAACTGAGATTCAAAGCACCGACAAAGTAACTCACATAAACTTTAAAAATGCAAATGGTGCACAACAACAAAAAGAAAAAAAAAAGAAAAGAAAAAAACCAAACTTGCAAGATTATAAAGTCTTGTTGAAGTAAAGGCAGTTGTAATAGCAAACCATCTGTTAAAAACAATGATGCAGAAGAGGCACAGCAACACAATCAGCCAGCTCTTTTTTTAATTTTTTTGTAATTGCTTGTACAAACACTAACAGAAATTGCTTTCTGATATCCTTCTAGCATCCATGCAAATATATATGTATTTAAATGGAACAGTAAGGTTTGAAGGCTTCTTACCTTTTCAGACAAGAAATAATCTACAACTGTGGAAGATCTGGCAGCTGCAATATCGTTCTAGGGAAATTGATTTAAGCTGCTGTATAGTATTGGCTTTACTGTTTTATTAAAGTAAGTAGTCTAATGATGTCTGACATAGGCAATCAAGAGCTTTCAGAGTTTTTAGGCAGTATCAACTCTATAAGGATTATATTCCTTCTACTTTATTCCATCATTTTAATTCTGGTAAAATAGTCTCTAATTTCTGTTGCTTTAATTATTTAAAACTTATTCTAATATGGTTTAGACACACAGTTTACAAAAGTGTCTTTTGAAACAGATGAACTTAAACTGAGCAAAACTGTTAAATGTTAAATCATCAAGCATGACGAAAGAATTAGCAAGTGATTTAGAGGGCTAAAAACCAGATATGAACTACCAATTTCATTGCCTTACTGACTCAGAATATTTTTTGGACAGGACACTTGCGAGCCAATACCTCAATTTACCCACCTGTAATAAGTTATTATAGTATCTAGAAGAAATGTGTCATTTTTGTATCATGCTAACTGAAATCAGTAGAGATACACCCAAGCCAGCCTTGTCCTCTGGGAAACTCTGAAGTTTAAATTAGTATTTGCAAAGTACTCTGAAACACTTGATGATGAAACCTTCAAGAATGTAAGCTCTTGTTATTATGATCCTCTGACACAAAAAATGAAGGATGCATTCAAGTATTTCATGTTATCAGAAAACTGTGCAGTCATGATTAGTGCTACCAAGGAGAATGCTGTACCAAGTAGTCTCCCAAAATTAAGAAAGTTGTTAAGGGCTCAGCATAGTTCCCATGAGTTCCTAAAAGCTATTCTTTTTTCTATTGATATCAAAATCTGTGGTTGATCTAAATACCTGTGATGCTGGAGAAAAGATATAATTTTTTTTTTTAAATTGGCCACATGTAACTAGACATTACATGTTTAGAACTGCTAAGTGCTAAACTATGCTAAATTATTTGAAATGGTAAAATCATGTGCTGTTTTTGCTATTTAGAAACCGGTGGGTCAGAGAAACTTCAGGAAAAAAATGTTCATCAGTCTGAAAATTCAGAGTATGAAAATTATTACCTTTTGTTAAGGCTGTAACACTGTCCATAAATGACAGCAGCAGCTCTCTATTTACTCAGTGAGTAAGATGATTTCCCCACTTAAATGAAAAGAAAGAAGGGAAGGAGTTTGTTTGAGAGGGGATTGTAAAAAATATGGTTATGAATGCACTCTTGTTGTCTTGATAAGGAACCAACTTCAGAATAAAATCTGCTGGTATTGTCCATTCATTTCTGTGTTCTTCTTCACAAGGTATTTTGAAAGAGAGAGTTAAAACACTATTTATTAGAAAAACTGATTAGAAAAGCCAGTTCAAGGTCCAGGACCCAGACAAAGGACCACTGTGAACAAAGGATTGAGCGAGGACAGTGAAAGTAGTAAAATATTAAAATTGTGTTTAAGGAATATATTTTGCCTGTATTTTGGAACACTTTGGCAAAGTACTTGAATTATCCAAATCAGAAGATTGTCTTTTCATTATTAGCTTTACTGATATGCTTCCCCTTGCATCTTAGTGGTGAACTGATGAAGACAACATCGGTATTTTTGGGCATTGAGGGGTTTTATTTGTTTCCTTTGGAAAGAATGCAAAATAACGGGAGCTAATTTCTAGCAGCATCCTCTTGATTTCTCTTAATCCTGGACTGTGATGACTCTTCAAGCATCTCATTGGAAGCAATTGTGGGAAAAAGGCCATTCCCTTTTCAGCTGTTCTTCCAAACCCTAATGAGTTAACAATTGAAATACAGAAAGTTGCTTCAGAGGTCAGGAGAGTATATTCTACACAATGGTCACAGCATCTGAAACCATGACAGCACTATAAATTGACAAACTAAAGCAGAGCACTTGGTGGTCTGAAGGGGAGAAAAGAACATCAGCCAAGAGCAG